>VWPU01003451.1:0-32162 GCA_013398955.1 Callaeas wilsoni | reverse complement strand
GCCGGCGCCGCGGCGCCGCCGCCCGCTCCGCGTCCCGGGGAGGCGGCGGGGCAGGAGAGGGAGGAGGAGGCAGCAGCGAAGATGGCGGCGGCGGTGGGGAGAGCCGGCTCCTTCGGCTCCTCTTCTTCTTCCGGGCTCGGCTCGGCTGCCGGCTTTTCCTCTGCTTCCTCCGCCGCCTCTACGGCCACGGCCAACAATAACAACGCGGAGCTGCGGGCGGGCGGCGATGAGGACGATGGGCAGAACCTCTGGTGAGTACCCGCCCCGCCCCGCGGACCCGGGCGCGCTGGCCGCCGCCGCCGCCCTCGGAGCGCCTCGATGCCCTGCGGGGGGCGAGGGGAAGGGGGCTGGATAATCCCCCCGCCCCCGCTGGCGCTCAGTCCCTCTCAGTCACTGAGCTGGGGGGGGGCACCTCCCCTTGGCAGTAGCAGCTCCTGCCCTGCCTCCGCCCCTCATGCCATAGCCCCCCCCATACCCAGGAGATTGCGAGGGTGGGGACCGGGAGGAAGCGGGAGACCCTTCCTAAGCGCTGTCGTCTCTCCGCGCCAGGTCCTGCATCCTCAGCGAGGTATCCACGCGCTCCCGCTCTAAGCTGCCTTCGGGGAAGAACGTCCTCCTGCTGGGTGAGGAAAGCATCCTGATCCCTCTGCCTTCCCCTCCGCACACTGACTGAGTGTGCATCCCGATCCTTCTCCCATCCCCGCCGCACACAGTCTGGCTTCTGAGCCCTCTCTTGGGCGCCTGGAGCTTCCCTTGTTTAACGCCCCAAGGGAATGGGGGGTGATGGGTGGCAAGGCGCGGTCTTAACCCTGCCGCTTCCTCCCTTGCATGGCTTTGCTTCATTTTGGAGATGCGGTGTCCACAGATGCTTTAGATACGCCCATCATCGTAGGTACCTCGCCATACTACCCTCACTGTCCTTCCCCCACCCTGGCTCCATAGGTGGAGACGGCTTGGATGGGGAGCTGTTATTGTCCTTCTCCCCCGTGAGCGTTGGCTTCGGGGGGCGTGCGGCTCCCGAACCCTCCCTCGCCGGAGCCGGCGGTGCCGCTTGCCGGCGCTTGCGGTGTGTCATGCGGACACAAAAACTGCTTCCGTGGCCCGAGCGGCATCAATGACGGTGCTGCCTGCGGGCCGGAGGGCGGGGAGTGCCGTGCGGGCTCTGCCCTGCCCACTCGCACCCAGCGTGGCGGCACCAGCGGCAGCGTTGCCGCCCCGGCATCTCCACCCAAGGCCTTAGTCCAGCCTGGCCCTCGGCAAGGTGAGAGGTACGGAAGGGGACTTTGATAGGGCAGTAATGAGACACCCAGCTCCAATTCACTGTTGAGGGAAAGAAAGAAAATGGTACGTCAAAATTAAAAGCTTCATGGAGGAGAGAGAGAAATGGATGCACTTAAGTGTGTGTGTATGAATATATTATTAGTATTATTATTAGTGTGGTGTGTTTTTTGTTATTTGTTATTTTGCTTTGGTTTTTTTTTTCCTGAAAGACCATTAAATACTATTATCAGTAGACAACATAATGAGTTCAGGTGTATGCATTTATAACTAGCTGCTTCTTCCACTCCTTTTGCCAACCTCCCTGTCCCCAGAAAGAACCGTGTTAATATTTGGAAACGGGTTTAAAACTCACTAAACATATTCATGCAGACTCTGTACACACTATGATTCTGCGTAGTCTTGTGGTTTATACTCTCTTGAGGTTTTCCAAGTTAGGCTTTTTTTTTTTTCTCTGTAATCCTAAAGCAATCACTGTGATCCTTTTCTTCCTGTTTTGGTAAGCTGAGTGGTTACTTAAAACTGACTGAGAAGGAGAAGACTGTGCAAGGATGATAGGATGGTCTTCTGAAGCTCTTACAAGACTTATTACCCTTTAATTTGTTGCTTTATATGTTATGTAATTAAGTAGGATATTGAGATTGGAAGTTGCAGTGATATTAAACAAAGGAAATATTTTGGAACGATTGACAGCTTTTTATGTGACACTTTGAACCTAAATTGGATGATTGTCCTTGCTGAAGTTGGAAGATTCTTCTTCAAGCTGTGATCCTTGTCAAGAAGATTACATTCTTTGTTTTTCCTCTCTCTTCGTAGTCTGGTAATCCTTAGTGCTCAGTAACTGGAGACTGCTTCCTTCAGAACTAGAAAGGGTACCATAGATTGTTTCCATGTCATCATTTAGTTTGTGCTATTCAACCTGTTGTATATAGATTTTCTTTTTTATCTTTTATGTAGAGCTTATAGAATGACTTAATGTAATACCTTTTTTCCTTTATTTGACTGATGGATGTTTTTGAAAAATGTACAGATCTATAGAAGAATTTCTAATTCTTGCTTATAAATTGTGTTTTCTAGAAGGCCTTGGTCCAACAGGGGGTAGAAAAATCCCAAATTTGGCATGTATTTAGGAAAAATAATACCAGATCTGAGGACTGGCCAGTGAGGACCATGGCCATGTTTTTCATGAGAATACCTAATCTTTGTTGTTCACTTGCAAGTCATAATGCTGCTCCTGAAGCACACTGGTACAGGAAAAGGAGAGGTCTTACGTATTCTGTATTGGACAGATTCAATATGTGAACTTCTGTCTGTCTGGATTCTTGAGCTGTGTTTGCTGTTTCTCTGCTATCTCACATTTGCTCTATGTTCAAGCTTCATTCCTTTTGATAGTTTTGTGCTAACTTTGGTTACTAATACAGATCACTTCCTGCCATGATTATTTTCTGTTTCTTTATACTTGCAGTACTTTTAAGCAAAAGGTGTAAAGCTGACCATCATCTTGATGGTTTTCTCTCAATTTGTGGCAGGCAAATATTTACTGTATAAACAATTGTATTGGTCAAAACTTGCCAGATGAAACATGATTTATAGTAACAAATGGGTGCTTATTTTCAATACAAACTGCATTAAAAAAAATTCCTTAAGCCTCCAACATCTCATGGCCCCACCCTGAAAAACCAACTGGAAAAACCCACCATGTAGTGTTCTTTTGTTTGCTAGGACAGGTTTTCTAATTTGCCTACAGCGTTTATATTTTTCAAACAGTGCATATAGTTGTATGCCTAGTTGTTCTGGGAACCTGTCTGTGTCTGGCATGCTAATTCCGCTGTTTCAGTGTTTATTTTTAACTGTGTTAACATCTCATTTTTAAGAACCTGGAGAGCAGTTGGAGTTATTGCAGACATAACGAAAGGAGACTGGAATGCCAAATGTTAATCTCTAGGTATGGTGCATAGTTTTGTGAAGTGGAGGTTAACATGTAATGTTGGTAATCATTCGCTCGAAATCAGCCCAAAATTGATTGACTTACAGTTTTACTTCTCCAAAGTTGTTTCACTTGCAGACATTTTTTCAGTAAGTGTTTTTCTTTAAAGTTTAAACTCTGTTTGGCACCACATGTGGCGTGAAAGCTTCTCATCTTTCTGTTCTTGTATGAATAAATAAAAGTGCAAGCTTTTCTAAACTTTACTGTAAGTCCCTTATGCTCTGATTCGTAGGCAGTTTTGTCATAATGGCCATAGCTATCTCATTTAGCAAACTATACCAGCAGAAAATGTAAAATGTTCATGCCTTCTTAAGGAAGTTGAGTGCTCTCATTGACATTTCTAGCTACTTTTTTGCAGATAGCCAAAGCACTGTGGTTTTGTTGCTCTTGCTTCATTTTTTTTCTCTTTTTTTCTTCTTCTCCTGGACTGTCTTCTGCTCACTTGTGTAATAAAGGTAGTTGATCACAGGAGATGGTTTTTGTGATGAGGAAACTGATGCTTATAACTGGGAGCTCTCTTGTTCATTCCCTTTCTGATATATCAGTGAGTGAAGTAGAGGGGAGCAGCTGACAACTCGCCATTGCACATTATGGGTGGAATCCATAGTGCTGTAGAATGTGTGGAGGCTTGTATTCAGAGACCTGAACTAATCATTTATCCAATAAACTGCAGCATGCATTCGAGCAGTAATGTTCAAAGTCATTCCAGGATGCACCAGAACACAGGCTCCCAGCTGGCAAGTGAATTGAATAGTTGTTTTCTATCTGGCTTTGTATTTCGTACATTCCTCTGTCTCTGAAGCACAGTATATTCCTTGCCTACAATTTTAACAATTTCAAACCATCCAGTGACACTCGTATGCCTGACTCTCTGTGTCCGCATTATACAATTGTGCTTCTACTGAATCACTAGCGGGTTTGGGGTTTTTATGCATTTTACTTAACTTGATGATAAAAGCTTTGAGTTTAATGGGCAGTGAGAGTTCAGCTGCCTCCTGTCCACATTTTCTCTTTACATCTCACTTCCCAGGGCTAGGCCTGTTTGAATCTTGGAGCTGTGCTCCTGTCCAGTGGCTGTAAGGATGCTTGGAAAAAAGCACAATCTACAGCTAATTTACGGGTACACTTTTCTATGTGTACATGTACCATTTCCTGCAATAACAGCCGTTCCCAATAGATCTTCAAGGGCAGATTTAGCTTGCTGCTTTCTTCTAGTGGACCTGTGGAATATAAAGAACTTGAAAATTAAGTTTTGATACAGGAAATGTTCGTGAGGATATAAAATCTGCTTACTTAGATTTGTACTCAACACTATAAAAATTAGTTTTCCATTTTATTTTTTCCTGTTCAAAAAGCTGACAGCTTCATTGTGACCACCTAATCACTGAAACTGATAAAGTACTGCTTGTTCATACTGTCCATATTATTAATCTCAAATATTTTAAATTCCCTAGTACTGCAGAAGTTAACTCAGGGTTTCTTTTTATCCTCTTCTTGCAAGTAATTCACCTTCTGCAGGCAATGAAAGCCTTCTAAATGTAGTCAAATTGTGTTTAGGTCAGCAGAGTTATGCTTCTAAAGTGTCAATTGTTTTGATGGGGCATTAACCTAGATAAAATTCTAACTACTTGTTTTATAGCTACATTTTTTTAGAATTAAGTAGTACTTCTTTGTTGTGTCCTTCCTGCTATAATATCCTTCCAAAAATCAGTATTACATGGATGCTGTGTACTAGAAGTCACTTAGAACAATGTGGAAAGTTCTGAAATTCTTGAATTGCATTTATTTTAGTTTGTCTCTTCAATGTCAGAGGTGCTGCTGGTTACTGGATCTATCTCAGAAATAGCTGCAAAGGTGAAGAACAGTGAGAGGAAAAGTGCTTCTGCGTTCTCCAGGCAGGTTAGAGGCAGGAGTACCAATAAAGGTGTCCCATGGATAGTAACATGGGATTATTCTATTTTGGTAGTGAACCTGGATAAAATACACTAGACAACTTCCTGCTATGTTAAAGGAGAAGAATTGAGTTAGGAATGGATGCTGTTCATAGTCACTGTAGAATTCTCTGCAGTATTTGCCTTTCTCTGACTATAGGTCTCTCTAAGCATGATCATTATGTCTCTACACCACTGTGTTGGGACTCAGACATTCCACATGGTGTGGAATAGTGATTGCTCTGGGATTTTGGGAAGGCATCTTAGGCCCATTCAATAACTCATGTTTAGACTTGATGGCTTTGTTCTATCATATTTAAGCAAGATAGATTTTTTTCTATTGGTAAAAATACTCCATATTTTATGTTACAGATATTAGATGTTCTGAATTGTTCTACCCAGAAGCTGTCTTTTGCATTGTAAAAAGTATAAAGCTAATTCATGAAAGTATGCTTGGGGGTATGGGGTGTGCGGAAGATATTAATTAGGACCATTACTTCTAGTTTTGCTTGGCCTTGTTTGAACATGTTTTTTTTAAGAGATGAGTTGTAGAGTTCCCGTATCAAGCTGAATTTTAATTGATGGGTTTAAAATGCAAGCAAAAAACTCCCATCAAGGAACCACTAGGATTATAAACAATTAGGGGCATCCAGGGTTTTTCAAAAATTGTTGAAAAAAAATCAGGGCCCTGGATCGAAGAGGAGCAGGATACCAATACTGATGACACAAAGGAAATGTTCACTTCTTTCTTCTTTGCCTTGGCATATTTTAAACATGCTGGACACTTTACAATGGAGAAACAATTTAAACAGACAGTCAAAGCTCGTGTCTGTCCTGGAGATAAGGCATTGATTGCTCTTCCATGTACAGATTTCTGTAGCAAGTAAGAAATGTCTTGTTATAGAACCAGTGAAATTCTACTTCTGTTTTCATTTTCTAAACTGAAAGAAATGTGGAAATAGCACAAGTAGTAAGTATTTTGAATTTTAAAATAGTAATTGAAAGTTTGAAGAAGTTCTGTAGCAGAGAGCCTAAGTCCTCTCTAATGTAAGAGTTTATGGCTGAACAGTTGGTGTAGCAGGCTGTACATAAGTGCCTGTTTGCCTGCACTCGCAGAAGGAGATTCATCCACCTCATTGCCCACCCTTCCTGTCTGGGGGCGACCATTCTGCTAAATTCTGTATTGTGGCAGATCATTTAGTGAATCTTGATTTTCTGCTCAGTAAACATGCTTTTTGCCTGGAGTAGTGAGAAGGGAGGAGGCTGGAAAGGCTTTCTATTATTACAGTTTCCTATATGTTTGGGGGCAGCAACAAGAAGGAAGTTGTCAAAATCTGTTTTGTGGCCGGAGTAGCACCTTGGACAGAGGAGCTTTCACAACCCCAAGCTCGAGCTCATCAGAAGAGTGAAGTAGTAGCAGTGTGAGGATAAAAATGTGACAGCGTTTGTTTAGTTGAGTATAAGACTTTCCATTTTGTTAACAAGACAGTGAAATACTGTGTGTAAGCAGATTGGTTTGGCTTTGTTTCAACTGCTTCCTAGCCTGACTTTTGTGCAAAATTAAATCTGTTGTTTCTCTTTTACTTGTGTTCAGCTTTGGTGCATGGCACTGCTTGCTAGAAACATCACTTCTGTTTCCGCACTGTTGTATTAATGTGTGAGTGCAGTTTGGTATAATGGAGAATTTTAGTTCTTTAGTATTTACTCTGCAAAAGGAGGCCTTTTTGTTATTTGCAAAAGAAGGATGCAAAATCTACCTGATTTTTATTCTACCTTGAAATGCCATATCAAAAATGCTATGTCAGAAAATGTTTTGTTCCGTGAGCTTATGTATGGGAAGTCAGTTGTTAATTTAATTATCCCACGGTTAGAAATAAAGAAGAAGCTACAGGATTTTCCAAAATTCTGAAATGAAGTGGAGAATGATGATAATTCTTCTTGAAGGTGCATAAGGCTCTTTTTTATATATTGCTATAGTCGCATTTGAAAAAAAAACCTGTTTTGTAATATTAATACACAGGGATGTTTGAGCCTGGGGAATAAGAAATTTTCCTTTTGTCTGAAACTAAGCAGCATTACTTTTTCATATACTTTAGAGATATCCAGAGACAAACAAAAAGATAAATATGTCAAATGTGTTAAGGTTTGTAATTTGAAAAGCCATGTATGTAAATCTATGTATTGTGATTGACATTTTATAAACTTATATACTTTTATGTATGTCCCAGGTAGCAATTAATGTTAATTATATTAGTATGTTGTGCATTATCCATCAAACCTCCAACAGCTAATAGACTTTAATTTCTTCACATATATTTTCCCTCTTCTCTGAGGGGGAGAGAAGATTCTGTACGTAGTAAAGGCGTTACAATAAAATGTTTGAGTTTTGAGAAGTCTTAGAGGTTAGCACTTAGAATTAATTTGACAATGAGGTTTCTAATAACTAGCTAGGAGTTTTAGATAAAAAGTGTTTTAAGATTTTCTGTTTTGATATTCTTGCTGAAGAGTAGTTACAGAGCAAAAATCTGCTGCTGCTCTTTCCTAGCATAACTCAGTATATTCAAAATGTGTTGACTTTTCAAGTGTTTTTTATTGAAGACTTTAGGTTGGGCAAAAATAATAACAAGGATACAAGTACATTTGCACTTGTTATGATTTCAAAAGTTATATGCAATATACTACATATAGAAAGTAGAAGTAGATGAAACCTTGTCTTAGCATGTCGGGTTTCACTAGTGTGGAGTTGGACTAGCTGACCTTTAAAGGTCCCTTCCAACCCAAACTATTCTGTTACGATTCTATGTTCTTTTGGCCAAGACAGTTATCTTTTTCTCACTTTTATGATCAATTGTCTGGGCAAAAAGGAGGAAGTCCTTGTGTCATAAATGAGGTCTTATTTTTACTTCCTCACAGCTTTTAAAATAATACTGACTCTAATTTGGCTTAAATATGTCAAGAACTCTGGATCTCCTGTGGGGTGGGGCACATTTGGCTAGGCAGCTATCTTGTACCCTTGCAAGTGGGTCATCCTGCTTGTAAACTAGTTGGTTTATGTACTACTAACTTCAGACTTCACTGATGCATCATTGTGGCTTTTCCTAGTGAAAGATGAGCATTGCTCTCTGCATGCAGTAACTTGTACAGCACTGTTATGTATGTCAGTGATCCACCTGCCTGATCCTGATGTTTTGAAATTGGTGAATATTTGCTGAGGAGAAGAGAGTAGACAGGCTTCTTCATGGAACAGATTAAATTCAAGTAGTTTTGTGATGGAGGGCTGAAATTACTACTGTGTGTACATATGTGTCCAGAGGCACTAATTTTACATCAAATCAACTTGTCTTGTGCTGTACTGATAAAATTTCTTTCAGTGTAGAGGGGAAATAAAGTTCCAGTTCTTACTTTGCCATAAGGTATTCATTTAACAGTATTGAACTCCAGTTTATTTTAGGCATTTGGAAATACGGGGTTGGAGAGGAAATGACGTAACACAGAGCCATGACAAGTAAGGGGCTTGTGGAATGTATATTTCCAGTTTGCCTGTATTCCTCAGCATGAGCACTTTTTAGCAATAGTTGTCTAGATATTAGCATCTGGGTAAGTATGTTTTAGTTTAGACTGTTTAGGTGTATCTTTTATCAGGTGCAGAACTTTTTACAACCGCAGATGTTTTTTAGACTTGTCGAAGCTACTTTAAGAACTAGTAGATACACTTCACAGGAGATACTAAAGTTTCCCAAATTCAAGCAAGAAATCTTTATTGTCATCTGTGTGAATCAAACTCTAGTATGCAAAAGAACTTAGCTGGAAGTCAGCTGTTCTGAGAAACTCTGAAAGCTCTTAAGTGCAACCTCTCATTAAAAGGAACAATAACTTTGATTCGTTTTACCTGTTGAGCCTTCTGCTGGCACGAATTAATTGAAGCTGCCAATTCAGAAAGGTAAAATAGCACAATGAATCATACAGACATTGTTGGCAAAAGTTAAAGCAGCTTCATAACATGTCACAGCAGCAGCTAATAAAGTCTTAGTTGTTTGTAGATGACAATTTTAAGAAGGTTGGATAAGTACAGAGGTGAGGGCAGAGGAGGAATTGTAATTTATGGTGAAGCTTAAACTCTTCACTTCTTCATCAGAATTATTTAAAAGATACTCTTTCGAGAGGAAGAGCTTGATGTATGACTAGAAAATAGCACTGCTTTCCAATGGTTGTTTAAAACTAGCTGTAATTGCTCAAGTACATCTTGATTTAATACAGGAGCTCACAAATGAACCCTTAAATTGTGAAAAAGTTAAAGTGATACAACTTAATTTTTCATTTAACTTGTCTATACTTAACTAGACTTTAAACTTCAGTTCTGGTATTCTCTCTCTCGCTCTCTCTCTCTCTCTCTCTCGTTGTCAAAATATTTCATTTAAAATAACCTTTGCATTCCATTGAGTAAAATCCCCTGGACACCTTAGAGTAAGCAGTCTTATGCTTTCCAGTGTTAGTGAAATATGAAAATAAAGCTATCCTCTAAATTGGAGACTTCATGTGGCAATCTTAGGGATGATATGTTAAGAAAATTCAAAATTGCTCTATCAAAGTATGATATTTCCCTTCTTTCCAGTGGGTATAGCTATAGTGTTTTTAATATAGCTGTAGTGTCATCTATAAGATCATGGTCAGTTCCCTTTAAAGGGAAAATGTCATTATGTTTAGCAGTGAAAATTACTGCCCTTGAATTTTTGTCTTTGTTATGTGGTTAAAAGCAAGCGTTTAGACTCTCCCTCTATAGGAAACTCTTGGGCAAAAAATGTTCTGTTTGGCACAAAATTGACAAAGTGCTTTTTAGGGACCTGGGATTAACCTTAATTTTATAAGCTGTGAGTGAATTTCAAGAATTTTTCTGATGTGTGTTACGTACCCATTGTACTGCAAATTAGAGGAAAAAACAAACGGGCAAGCCTCTGCTTTGTGTCCAGATTCAGCTTGGCTACCCTTTTGAACTGGGAAAACTGCACATGAAGTTTTCCAACTCTGAGACCTATGACTACAAATGAAGTTTTTCAAGAAGGGTCTCTGGCAGCAGTTGAGGTGTTTACATTGTGCATATGCTGCAAGGTTCAGTGGTTATCCAAGCTCCCTTTTGGAGGGGAGAGAGTAGGAGTGAATGGATCTGGATTGCAAGCTTGTCTCTGTACTATCCAAATACACACACATGTATTGTAAGGCAGTGGGCTTACTATTTGTCACTTCTTTTTAAGGTTTCTTGAGACCTAACAGAGAAAATATTCAAAGAAACCAGTTCATAAAAGCTGAGGTAACAGATTTGCCTTACTCAGTGTGCTGTTTGAAATGAGAGTTCTGAACTGTAAGAGGAGCTTACTGTGAATTGAACTGTACTTTAGAAAAACTTTGTTACTGCTTTGGTTGTAGTTAAAAGACAAATTGTTTGAGGTGTTTAACTACTCCTTAGCATATCCTTTTAAAGATGGGTAAAAGATCCTATTTCAGATAGCATAGTTAGTGGCATATTTGCATTTATCAGTCAGTGGAAAGAATATTTGGAGCTGAGACATGAACTTAGAACAGATGGATGATTTGGGCAAAACCTGCTGTATTTCAAAACTGCAATGAGCTCAGTCACCCTGTTAGGATATGGTTTTCTTCTTGCCCCAGGTGGTTTTTAATATGTAACTGTGATTAAAGACTAAGTGGTATCTTACTTCTGTCTCTTCAGGTGAAGATGGAGCAGGTAAAACTAGCTTAATAGGAAAAATTCAAGGAATAGAGGAGTACAAAAAAGGAAGAGGAATGGAGTATTTGTATTTAAATGTGCATGATGAAGACCGAGATGGTGAGTCTGTATTTGCAACAATATCTTAAACCAGTTTGAAAGCAATGGTTCAGTAGTGTGATATTTGAAATGACAGTGGGATGTTTTTCTTTCTTTATAGTATGCAGAAGTCCAGCTTATGCCAGAAGTGATTTATATCATAAGGCAGTTTGTCTGTGTAATTTCTTCGGTAGATACCAGGAATGACCACTTAAGTGGTAGAGGAGAGGAACCTGTCAAAAGAGAAAGCTAAAAAGAAACGACCAGGGAAGCAGAAGTAGCTGCAACATTCTGAATAGATGTGTGTTCCTCAGGCCTAGAGGAGAAGGTGCCCATGCTCGTATCTTCCATTTCAATTACCCTGGCAAGTAGTTATCCTGAACCTACAGAGAAACCTTTGTCTTGCTGGCACACAATCTGCAAGACTACTGGCATTGATTGACGGGTAGGAGATTGTGCACAATGCTAAAGGAGATTTAAAAAACAAACAAGAAAACCCAAAAACTTGGGTGAAGGTATGGCTAGAAAGGAACAAGTATGTTTAAGATCCTGTTTAATATCTCAGTACCTGGGGTTATGGGGTGTGAATAAGGATATGCTGGAAGCTTTGGAGAAAAATGGGAACTCTTGTGTATACTATTAAAAAATCCTAAACATGTAGAAGGAGAACTGGAAGAAGTTGGCCCTGGGTTTTTTTCTGAAATCACCTGCTTTCCTGACATTCATGTCTGGGTATTGGTCTCAAAGATGACTTGGAACCAGATTTAAGAAGAATTGATGTAATGTCTTCCTCAGAACTTCTGGAACAAGTAATAAAAATTTACCTGAAAGAAAACTGTAATTATATTAAGCCAACTAATTTTGAATGAATCTCTTCCTTTACTACACAAGTGTTTGTGAATTTGTAGTATTTTGATATTTTTGGGAGGGAGAACAGTGGGATGGTCTATTTGTATGGTGATTGTCTTTTTGCAAATTGGGAGAGTAACTGTTAAGTCAGTCATTAAAAACTTAGAGTTCTTCAGTTTGTTTGAGTGGATGAGGTACGTTCTATACTCCAAGAGTTATCTAGGCACGTCACATGGAGTTTTGAAGGGGAGATGGCAGTCCTCGAGAGCTGAGCAGGCCAAGGGCCGTGAAAAGACAGCTGAGTTCACCCAGTTCTGCTCTTCTAAGTTGCATCTTGAAGAAAATGTTTTCCTGCTCAAAAATGGTGAACAATTAATTTGGAAATGTTGAATGCTTTCTCTGGATCCTCCCTTTCAGATAATGTACTTAAGATCTTCAGTTATGAGCCATTAAACATCAGGGTTTGAAAGAGGAGGAGCTTGTCTCCCCACAAGCTGCAGATTGCTGTGTCATTATGTATGTTGAATGGACTGCTAAAACATCGTCTGCTTTCTTCCTTGTATTTTACATGTCCAGAGAACATTCAGTAGCCATTATGTAGTGGTGTGTTTCAAGTAAATCTCATTAAATGTTTTTCCTTTTTTTTTTGTAGACCAGACAAGATGTAATGTATGGATTTTGGATGGTGACCTGTACCATAAAGGTCTTCTTAAATTTGCAATGGAGGCAAGCTCTCTAAAGGACACTCTAGTTATGTTGGTAGTAGACATGTCTAGACCTTGGACTGCACTGGATTCTTTACAAAAATGGGCAAGTGTTGTAAGAGAACATATTGACAAGTTAAAAATTCCTCCTGAAGAAATGAAAGAAATGGAGCAAAAGTGTGAGTATTCTGCAAATACATGGGAATCAATTTAAATATGCTTAATGCTTTCTGCACCATTTAATCTCTCCATTGCAGTCTTTTTCATTCTTTGGAAGTGTTATTTAAAATTAGAACTTACCAAGCAAGTCGAGCTTCAGATAAATCTCCAGTAGCTATATGAACAATACTAGCACTTCTTTCTAACAGAATAACAATGTAGGGGGGAAAAAACTTTCAGAATGAACACAGCCGAAATTACAATCTTCATTTGTATGTATCTTTCTAGATAAGATTCACCGAGCAAGTAAAAACAAATTCTAAGCATTCAGTTTTTCATTTGTTTGTTTAAAGGCAGATCACTGCATCAGCTTCTTAACTGTTCCTGCAGTTAGTCAGTTAAAGAATCTGGGACCTGTTCTGTGCCTACCAAAAGTGTAAATGTTGAGAGGATTCATAGCAGCATGGCCATGTCTGGGCCCTTTCCCCTTGAAGAGTTTTATTGTAATTATTATTGATGTTAACAGAGCTATGTGTTTGTTGCTCTGTCAGTGTCTTGTCTTTTTAGTTTTAAACATGCAGAACACAAAGATTTTGCAGGGTTTCTTAAACTGGCTGACTGAACTCACTTTATAGCTCCATATTACTTTTGAGCAACCCTTTGTATTTCCCTTAGGGTGGTAAAATGAGTCTTCCCCATTCATCTCTCACTGAATTACTACAAGGAAGAGATTTGGGAAAGCTGTGTGTTGAGATCAAATAGCATGATTAAACTTTCTTTTTAAGTCTGAAGGTGCACTCTAACTGCTACATTCTTAAGCAATGAGTGCTTACGCTAATTTAGAAATGCAGGTTGTAGCTGTGCTGTGATGAGGTGGGATGTAAGGTGACAGTTGTAGATACTCTGGAACAAGGTGAGGGGAATATTAGTTGTTTTGTTTGTCCCTTTAAGAGAGACATTCTTCTGTGGGAAGTATCAACCTTGAGAATCGTGTCTTCCACAAGAAGTTGTTTAGGTGGGAGGAACCGAGCTCTCTTGGATGTGTTTTTGGTTTGTTTTTGGATGTTAGTGCATGTGTATTAAACATCCCCTCAAACACTTTCAGGATAGGATTTTGCTGGATCAAAGTATGGATACAGTATCTGTGTTATCAAAGGTGCATAGCTGGTAGTTTTGCTTCTTTACTGACTGAGTGAACAGAATAGAGAAACTGTACAAAATCCAGAAAATGTAAGCAATGAAATGAGTCAAGAAAAAAATGCTACTCCATTTAGTTTTGTCTGTTTTGGTTTTCTATCATCTGGTCTAATTCTTGCAGATATAAGTAGTCTGAACATTGGGTATAACAGAGGCCCTGGACACAATCCAGACGTGACTGGAAGCTGGTTTGTGTTTTGATCCTGTTGTGATGTGACTTCATGCATTGCTAGGCGGGCAGGAGCTTGACGCTGCCAAAGGGAGGAGGGAATGTTAGTCGCCTGACTTTTGGCTACAGGGTCCTACTTGATTCTTGTGTCAGGCTCAGTGCTCCTGAGAGCTGATTTAACTTGCTTCCAGGACTGAAGTCTACTGAGGGTTTGTGTGTGTAGTTTTCTGGAGGTATTGCTGCAGTGCTTGTCTTCAGTTCTAGCAGCTTAACTCCACTCAAAGGCAGACCCTGAGAGGACTAGAACTGGTACAGAAAGGCGTTTGGGGATACATAGCAGCTCTGTGTGAAGGGTTGAAATAGCTCTTCCTCTTCACTGAATTAATCTGTGTTTAATGAAATTGTGTTTCTAAGGAAGACCTGAGATAGTATTCCACAGTTTTGGAGCTGTGATATACTAAATTAATCCTCCTTTTTACTGCTTTCCCTACTTATATTAAGTTTAGTATGTTATGATCATACAGTGGGTATTTTAGGAATCCACTGGATGATTTATGCCATTATCCCAGAACAGACAGGATACTGTACAGAAAAGACACTGTAGAGTGACTGGCATATCATGGTGAGAATTCTGGGTTTCAAATACATTCAGTTAATTTGGGAGGCTCTCAGAAGCCCTTCAGACCAGAATTGAAGAAGCAGCATTCCTTGAATTAGAGCCTGGGTTGACAGTTTGAGGTGATAACCTGTGCACGTGCTTTTTATTATTGTGAGCTCAAAGATCTGCAGAAGAATTGAATAATCTTGACCTAATATAATTTTTCCTCTAGGACATTGAAATAAGACTTGCTGTGTTAATTGCACAGATGCTTTTCCTAGGTGTGAACTCAGAGGGCTTCAGTCAGTTTAGTGAAGGTAGCCGTGGATTAACACAGCAGTGAGGATGTTCTGGTGTAGTTCACTGCCCCTGTGCATGATGCAGCTGAGCTGCCTTGCTGCCTGACTTCTTGTGCTGAATCAGGATGTGCTACTCATGGAATAGTAGGCAGTGGTTTGGTTTGGTAGAGCCTTATTTCTGCTGCCTGGAACAGGACATGTGATGTGAAAAATACAGACATTTTATGCCTCACATTGCATCCCTGACTACATGTAGCATAGGAAGTGACCCTGTAATTAGAGGTTTGGGCGTGTGCAGTGGAACATGACAAGGACTTGCAACAGGAATTAGAAAAAAGAAAGTTAGAATGTAACTTAACCCTGCTTGCTACATTTTAAAGGGATATTTGATAATTTTAAAGCATACCAAATATTTAATATGCTATTAACTAATTATAAAGCTAGTGTAAACTAGTGTTTGTGTGTTCTATTATTTTTTGTTTATTACTACTATTAAGTCACTATAGAGAAAGTGAAGTGTAGACAGAGGCCCTGTAGGTAAAACGTGGTATACAGTAGCAGCTAAGCAGTTTGTGTAAGGCTTAATTCTGTTCATTCTGACAAACTGTTCCATTAACTTTGCCAAGAAAAATGGAAGGAGACTTACGTCCTTTAGGAAACAGATCAAACAGTAATCATTAGTAGCAACTGCCTAGTGGTTTCAGAATGATAAAATAGAAATGGTTTCATGTTGTCCTTATGGACAGTTTTATCTGATCATGTTCTTCTGGCTGCTGATCCAGCAGATCTCAGACTTGCTAGTTCTCCCTTGTGCTGCACAGAGCCAACAGCTAGCCAGGACTAGGGGCATGCTCCATTTTTTCAGCACCAAGATGCAGAAGTACCATACAATCAACAGTGCTAGAGATCAATGGCGGTGGAAATCATTGTTGAAATAATAAAGCAGCTGATGTTTTAATGTAACTTTTTTTACTTTCAGTGGTAAGAGACTTCCAGGAATATATAGAACCAGGCGAGGATTTTCCAGCTTCTCCACAGAGAAGAAATACTTCATTGCAGGAAGACAAAGATGACAGTGTGATTTTACCCCTGGGTGCAGATACACTAACATGTAACTTAGGCATTCCAGTAGTAGTAGTTTGTACAAAGGTTTGTTTCACATTTTAGGTTTTTTGCATATTTTATTTAACTCTGTCAATGGTGGATTGGGGTGGGAAGCACGTGGTTATTATTCTGAATACCTCACTTAAGAACTCTTTAAAAGTGTTTAATATTGGAGGTTAGTTATCTTCTGGAACCCATTATTTGATGTTATTTTGGAATTAGCTTTTCCTTTAGTTATACCAGTTTCAAGGAACTGAGAAATAACTCAGACCTGGTTTTGCTCACAGAAATGAGCTAGTCAATAAGCAACTAGAATTCCCTTTGATTTCCACAGTCTTCCATATTCTGAAAATAGTGTTAATTTTTTTAAATATTTCTGATATTTTTCTGAAGATGAACTTCTTTGAGAGTTGTAGTTAGTGAAGTGCTGCACTATTAACTTTCCTCAGTTCTTAGGGTGTTTATGTGATCTGTTTTGGTTTCTGTTAGATGTGTAACCATACTCTGAATGTAAAGAAAGCAGTGGTGTGGTTCTCCTGTGGCTATTTTTTATCTGGTTTTGTTGTTTCTTCCCCCTGGCTCCTCAGTTCTCATTGGCATTAAGCATACTGCATCTGCAGCCTCTGCTGGCCCCCAGGGAAGGCATAAACCTTTTGATGCATATGCTGTTCCTTCTCTGGAAGGCTAACCCTCTCATTTCAACACTTTTTTCCCCACCTGCTAGTTTCCTGCTATTCTTTTCTCCACCCCCACACCTTTTTCTGCTTCCATATTCCTTGCTTTTGCCTCCCTTTGCAAAGAGCTAGTTAGTAACTAGATTAAAAACACTGTCTTTTAATGCCACAGTGTGTAAAAAAACATTGGGTAAAAAATGGTGATATCATTTAGTGGTAAGTTTTCAACAGAGATTTTGAGTCACTGCATTGGAGTGGGGAGGGAAAGTGAATGAAAATTTCCAGTCACTTGAACTCTCAAGTTATGCTGACCCCAGTACATGTACATCCAGTTATATATTATTAAAACCAAAAAAGTTCAATTGTGCTTCTAAACTGTCGTACGAGGTTTTTGTTTTCCTCCGTACTACCCCACCCCACTCCATCTCCCTTTCCCCCTGTGATGTGTAGCAGCACTGCTATTTTAGTAGATGGTTGAAAGCGGTATATTAATTTTGTGTTTATTTTGACAGTGTGATGCCATCAGTGTTCTGGAAAAAGAGCATGACTACAGAGATGAACACTTCGACTTCATTCAGTCACATATCAGACGGTTTTGCTTACAATGTATCCTTTAACACATCATAAAGATGATATAATGACTCAATTCAATGTTTATATTAGTTATGACAAGCTTAAAAGAGTATTTGCATCTGTACCAAAGTAGGATGCAACTCTTTTACTGTAGCCGGCAGTATGCTTCAGCTACTCCTATGGGCAATGTTGAAATAAACTTTTCTGTTTTCTTGTATCTTTTTTTTACAGAGCTAAAAGAGTTTCTAGCATGTCCCCTTACCACGAATTTCTGTATTGCCTCCGTTTCCATATTTAGGCGTCAGTTCGCGGAACAGCACATCTTAGCTGACAAGCTCCCTAAAATAACGACAAGATAATTCATTTAAGTATGATCTTGCTCCAGATGCACATAAGGCGTGTTATTCATTTTGTCCCAAATATACAGTCTCCTCCATGTTGAGTACTTCCATGGGATGAGGTTAGGAGGGAAGGAAAGAAGTGTGAATTCTTTAGGCAAGGTCCACTGACTTCCCTTGTATTGGTACAGAGACAATGCACAGAAGCTGTTGCCGTGCTATTATTATTTTTAACTTCATTTTTTTGAGGAAGTGTATAAAAGACTGTCTAGTGTTGTTTAGTCAGCTAGACATGCTGAGATGTAGATTTTTGAGATCATCATTTGTGCTGTAGTAAAGGGAAGTTTAAATGCTATCGGAGGGACAGCAGGTGACAGATGGAAAAATTAGTTCAAGAGCCAGAGACCTCAGTTGAAATGGCACTTCCTTCAAAGGGCTTCCAAGACCTAATTTTTCAAAATGGAATTGTCGGTAATCGTAGTAACTCTTGTGTGTGGAGGAAGAATATAAAATATTAGTAGGGGTTAGCCTCCATGATAGCATATGCCATGTACACCTTGAAATTCCGTTCTAAACTTCACTGAATAGGAATCAGACCCCATTATGTAACTTTCTTCTAGGATTTGAATTGCAAGCATGTAGAAATGAATTAGGGACTTTTTAATATTTTTTATTTAGTTTATATTTTTATAATCCCAAAGTAAAAATTACTCTTGTATTAATCCTGTGCATAAAATGTGTTAATTTGATACTGAACCATGCTAGAATACTAAGCACTCTCTTGGTCTTTTAGTAACTGATATACAGTAAACTCATTTGCCTTCATTTCCTTTAAAAGCAGCTCACTATATAATGTAAGAGCATGTTCCCCTAATTAAAAAACCCAGATGGGAAAGTGGAAGATCTTTGGCATTTTTGAAGCTGCTAGTGTTAATGCTACAGTGATTGCAGGGTGGGATAATGAGAAGATACAAGGATATAGCACGAAAATTTTTGTTCACTAAAATCAGAAGACTGTTTTAAAGGCATCATAGTGAAGCCATTGGTACTGGGGGGCTTTGAAAGCGAGAAGAGCCTTTACTTTACTTGAAAATCAATAGCTAAGTTGGCCTAAAACAAATACAGAAAGAAATAAAGATTGGTTTAAATTACTTAATACCTTATTTCAGAATGAATTATTGGAAGTTATTTGACCTGTTTTGTTTTGGTTTTGTATTCCCTTTCAAAATTCTGCAAAGTAGATGACCCTTTTTCAATAATTTAAAGGTTACTTTAGTATCTCTCACTAGCCACTAAACCGTGTTCTTTAACATGTTGATTCAGATGGGGCAGCACTTATTTACACTTCAGTAAAAGAAAACAAAAACATTGATTTAGTGTATAAATATATAGTCCAGAAGTTGTATGGATTTCCTTTCAACGTTCCAGCTGTTGTTGTCGAAAAAGATGCGGTATTTATGTAAGTTATCTGCACTATTATGTGTGTGTGACTGCAACATGTATCTGTGCAATACTGTAAAGCAACATTCAGAGCCTTTTTTGGTTTGTGCTTTTAAAAGTTCCATGTAACGTTCTCATGAGTCGGAATTGGGTGAGTGCCAGTGGATGAAGATTACAGACACTCACTGCTCCAAAGGGAAATGTTAAGCCCAGAGATTTTCCTCCCCTCTATTATGGTGAACCAGTCTCTACCTACTTGTACTGATCAATAACCAGCTTGCATGGGAGAATGGGCACTATGACAGCTTTGCTGGCTCTCAGTTGTGTGC
Organism: Callaeas wilsoni; assembly: GCA_013398955.1. Classification (NCBI taxonomy): domain Eukaryota; kingdom Metazoa; phylum Chordata; class Aves; order Passeriformes; family Callaeidae; genus Callaeas; species Callaeas wilsoni. The sequence continues at coordinate 12,712 of VWPU01003451.1, read as the reverse complement.
AATTCAGGAGTGCATACAAGAATAGCCTGAAGTAGCAATAGAATTTTAAGCCAAATAATCCTTTCTCTAGTCCTGCAGGTTGGGATAATGACAAGAAGATAGGAATATTGCATGAGAACTTCCAGACACTAAAAGCAGATGACAGTTTTGAAGACATCATAACGAAACCACCAGTCAGAAAGGTAAGCTGAGATGTCTTTGCATTTAACTGCTTTGCTGTTTATTTGCCTGTCAGTTTTTTGTCTGTTTCTCTTTCATTCAGACTATGCTTCCAGCTAATCATAAGTGTGATTATACCATATGGATGGGGGGGGGAGGAGGGTTCTTGTTCTTAAAGTTATTCTTTAGTTAACAAAAAAGACCATTATTTGTTTTTGTTCTGTATAGTTCTTCTTCAGCTTACACTTTTTTTTCCTGCTGCTATTACATTGTTGAAGACTACAAATACACTTGTTTTGCTTTTAAGACATTTGATTTACCTGTTTCTCAGGTTGAGTTGGTGTTTTTTAAGAACGTTTCATTTTGCTCTAAGTTGCTTATAACTTCATAATGCTTTCTGTTTCTTTTGGACTATTTAAAATAAGAAAGCTTGAGGCAGTGTAAAATCAAAAATAAACATGTGAAAACAGCTTCTACATATATTCAGTGTATTTTCCCTTGTACTGTCTAACTAAAGGCCTTGACAAAACAACCTGTAAACATATGTGAGTTTGTTGAACAAAATGCCAGCAGCAGTGGACTGCCATGCACTCAGAGGTTACTGAAGGCAAATATTTCTATGGCTTTTTTCTAACAAAGCTAGGATTTTGTGACTGATCTTATTTTCAAGTGGGAATTATTTTAGTGGAGAAAACTAATACTATGTCCTTTCTGAAATCTTCAGGGAAAATATCAAGACATGTTAAATAGGTATCCAAGGAAAATGTATCTGACAATATTTCCTTTTGCACACTTATAAACTTCAGGCCTGGATTATAAACTTTGATACTGATATTTGCCATGCTTGCTTGGGCAAAATTTTTGATGAGCTTACCTGGAAGGAGAGTGCTTGCGATTTAATGCGTGGAACTGGGATCTGAGATGTCTGTGTCCAGTTCCTACACCAGTGTCATGCAACACAGGTGAAGAGTCGTGTTTGCCATAGTTACCTATGAAGTAATACTGAGGTGAGGCCTCAATAAATAAACAGAGACATGGGTGTGATGCAGAGTGTGTGCATCCGTGAATGTCTCTTACTGATCCTGAGACCCCTGAATGTGCCTTGCAACCATTTACTTCATTCCTTTTTACTGAACAATTAAATGAACTTTTTAGTGGGTCTTTCCACAAATGTATCTACAGCTTTATGCCTGGGAGGTCAGTGGAGTTAATGATAATTCTATTTCACTTCTAATTAACTTGGCCTAAATGGAATCATGAGGCAGCAGTCTTAAATATGGAAAACGTGACATGCAGCAATCATAGTATTTTATACGTGTACTTCATTATTGAACGTTTTGGTCATATTCACCAGGAGATAAAAAAGAAAATACTGTTCTTTCTTTCTTTTAGTCAGATTTATGCTCATATTTTTGTATTGCAGTTTGTTCATGAAAAAGAAATTGTAGCAGAGGATGACCAAGTGTTTCTTATGAAGCAGCAGGTAACTTTCTGTCTATAAAACAAGCAACAAGAGTTTCATTTAACAACATTCCCAATATAAATTTGGGGTTGTATTCTTAGTCACTGTAATATCTCACACTTCATGTGTATGTTTATTTTTTTGCAGTCACAGTTGGCGAAACAACCACCTACTGCTGCGGGAAGGCCAGTGGTTAGTAATAAAAATTTTAAATATCATCACATGAAAATCATTAACTTTTATATATTTAGAGGGTTGCTTTTATCTTCACTGTCAAATATTGTTTAATCTAATTGTTTTAAACCACATAGTATTTAAAGTCTTACAGTGCTCCAAAGTTAACGACACTTCACAGTGAGTCAAAACAACTTGTATTGACAGCAAGGGCTAAAGGTCCTGGCTTTCCTTTTCACATGTTAGAATGCATTTATGGTCAGAGGCACCACCGAGTAACAGATGGATTTTCAGGTTTCTCATCAGGATGAAATGAAAACCTTCTCTAGTGCTTTAGTTACACTAGAGTTAATAGTTTTAACAATGTTCTACGAGTGTGAAAAAACTTGTACACAATCAGCAAAATCTAATCTTGTGGCATTTCAGTTGCATGAGATACTGCATTTAAAATACAAAAGCTTAGGAGCTGTGAGAAATAACAAAATGCTTTATTTCATGTATTCTTACACTTTGAATTTGTTGGTTTATTGTTTTTTGGTTTTGTTTATTTTTTAATAGGATGCCTCACCAAGAGTTCCTGGTGGATCTCCTAGGACACCAAATAGATCTGTAACATCGAATGTTGCCAGTGTTACACCTATCCCTACTGGGTCAAAAAAGATTGATCCCAATATGAAAGGTACCTTTTCTTATGAGGGCACAAATGCAGCTGGGGAAGTAAAATGATTGCTTTGCCTGCTTGCTTTAATATGCTTATTTAGATTGATTAACACACTAAATCAGTATTTATTTAGAAAATCTGTGTTGGTTTTGTGTTGTGGTTTTTCTTTCCTTCTTCCCCTTGTAGCTGGAGCTACATCTGAGGGAGTCCTGGCTAACTTCTTCAATAGTCTCCTGAGCAAGAAAACTGGTTCTCCTGGTGGCCCTGGTGGTGTTGGTGGCAGTCCAGGAGGAGGTGGTGCTGGAGGTGCTGGCAGCAACTTACCACCATCAGCAAAAAAGTCAGGTATGTTTAATGACAAAAGATTGACTCAATCTAAATTGAGTGATGGATTGTTCCTGTTAGTATAGTTTACCAGAAGTATGAACACTACAATATGTAACTGAATATTATATATGTACGTATGCTTTACATTCTATACAGCTTTTTGCTTTTGTTTTCACAGCACTTTAGTATTGCCTTTTTATGGCTTTCAGAGGAGCAAAGAAAAGATTTTCACGTAGTTGTTTAAGCATGAATCGTGTCTACATGAGTTCCTCAGTTTTTCCCTTTGTTCCCACCATCTCAATAAAATGGCTTATGCCGTAAGCCTCTTTTAGTCTTATTTAAATAGGCTGTATTTCAAGTTGATTCTTTTTGACAATACTGTCAGTATTAAAATAGCTTTAAATATTCTTTCACTAGTGTTCTAGCTCTGATGTGATGAGCACTTTGAGTTTGGTGACAGCCTATAAAAATACTTACGTGGGTTTTTTTGACATCTGTTTATATATGAGGTAATTAGTAATTATTATTAATCTAGAAATGTTTAATAGTGAGTGTGCTAAAGCTAGATGCAGGACTATACTGGCATTTCTTGCTATTCCAATTAAAAAGATTTCTGTATTATTTAAGAGCATGTGTACACAGACACCTTCCCTCCCTGCTTCCCCAGAGGTTAATAATGCTGCGCTTAGGGGAGAATGCTGGTGTTTCATTGGTACTTCACACTTCCCACTAACATTGTGTGTAGATCAACCTGGAATTTTTTTCACCTGTGCACACTTCCCTTTTCTAAGTGCAAAACTCAGTTGGCTAAGCAAAGTTTGAGTGCTTCCTAATGTGCTGTAGGCACAGTCAGCAAGTGCCAGTTTGAACAACATACGGAGATTGTTCAAACAAATGCAGCTGGCACAATATGAGGCACAGAGAGCACCCACTGAAAAATCCTGTGGGGTGTGGCTGGCAGCAGGTTTGGATGACGCCAAGCAAGCAGAGGCACACACACAATAGAAAGGTGTTCTGTCTGGGGCCAAGGCAGAAACTTCAAGAACAGAATTTAATTACTAAGGAGCAAAACATCTCAGAAATTTCCTACTGTGCAACAAATGAAGGGTTAAGGTTACAGCCAGTTTAATGCCAGAAAGGACTACATTTTCAAGGAATTACTGTAACTACTAATAAGTTTGGCATAGATGTAGCCTCTTCACTTCCCTCAGTGTTTGCTGTCTTGTATTTATCTGTGGCACTCACTCTTCAAATCTGAAAATTTTCTATTAAGACATTAGTTTGAGATTTGAGAATTACTTTTTCCTCAGCAGCTTTAGGAAAATTCTCTGCTTAATAGTTGGAACATTATCTGCTTTGATTCTAATACAGTATTATCTTTTGTTAAATGATTTGAAGAGCAGCAAAGTACATCTGGCCAAAATTACTTTTATGGATAGTTCCTGTTAATTTGTGTCTTCAGAAAGGATGCTGGGACACTGCTACAACTGCACATTTGTCAGAACTTTCCTTTACAGGTGCTATGCACACTTGTCATGGCGTTGGAGTCTTAATACTGCACTGCCTTTTCCCATATTGTCTCCTCCTCTCTTGTTATAGAACATTGTGGGATAGAAACCTAGGCTGAGGAGTAAGAATTAAAAGAGCAGGGGGAAATGGTGTGTTTTGAGCTTGAATTAGGTTAGAGTGTGAATGCACAAATGTTTGTGCTATTCCAAATTAGGGAAGACATAAGTGGGTGAGGAGAGAAAGGGATTTGCCATCTGCAGGTCTCTGTGCACCCGTGAGCAGCAGTGTCATGTTTATGTTGACACAAAACTGACTTTGCTGGGCTTAGTGAAACCCCTGATTTTTACATTCAGCATTATTTCAGATACAAACTATACAGAAAATTGTATAGAAGTAGTCACAACTGCTAGTCTTAATAGTCTTCTGTATTTTATACTTTAACTCTTCATATACTGACAATTCATATATAATTATGGAAGTTGCTTTGAAAAACTGGAAATATAAAAGGATATGACTTAATCTCTAGTGTTTTCTTTCTGTTTCTTTTGGGTTTTGGCCTTATGCCTTTACTCTGCACCCAAAGCGTGCAGTAACAATTACTAAGATTTGTCTGATTTGAGAATTGAAGATACTGTAGGCTTTTTGTAAACATGACTGAATGATACACATTTGTTTTGTAGGTCAGAAGCCAGTTTTAACAGATGTTCAGGCAGAATTGGACAGAATTTCACGAAAACCTGAAATGGTCTCTCCTACATCATCTACATCTCCCACAGAAGGTGAAGCATCTTGAAGACACCAAATAAAACCAATTGTTCAGTTTTCTGGGATAATTCAAACTTGCCTCTGCCTCTTCCTTCAGTGACTGGAACTAAAGAACTGAAATATCTTTCAGAACACAAACCGTTGATGTCTGTCTTTCTTTCATATGTGTTGCCCAACTTTACGAAAGGGAGCTGTACATATGGAAAACAGTTATCACATTGTGTAGGAGCACTGCTCACAGTGCAAAAACAGTAAATTAATTTTTTTTTCTGGGTTTTGTTGAAAAGTCAGTGTAATTCTGTAAAATTGCAAGTATGTCCACTTAAGTGATAAGGGTTGCTTAGAGCAGGAAAACTGATACACACCACAGGCACTTAATTTATATTGATTTCCCAATCCGTTAGGTAAGGTTAATACTATCTTAAATAGATTAACCTCTACACAAGAGAACTACTGCTAGTTTTTGAAAGAGAAAAATAATTGCACAAATCTATAACAGCAACAAACCCCAGTTATACTTAAATACTTTATTGGGAATATGGTTAAAAAATCTCTTTGATGTCCACTGAAATTTACACTGCGTTCAAAAATCCATGCAAAAATTCATTCCAGGTATAAGACTAAATTAATGGCCAGGTTTTATTGGTTTTTTCCTCTTTGATTAATTTCAGACACTGAATAAAAGATGTATAAAGAAAAAGCAGAGGTTAAATGTACAGAATATCAGTATCCAGATTTGTCTATATATATATGGCTCAGCCTTAATGTCCCCCACTATGTTTCCCACACTACTTATGGTTTAAAATTGGTCATCAAAACTGTAATCAGTTAATAAAGTATTCTCTGCATTCAAATTTAAATAACTTTCATTGAAGCCATGGTGTTCTTGTTCGTTTACAGTTAGGTCAAAGGATGTGGTGTAAAACATCTTAAAACATGCTTTTATGTTTTTACCTCTGAGTGAATAACATCACTGGGAGATATTTGAGCTTCAACAAAAACATTGTTTCTGGAAAGAAGGGGATAAGTCTGCACTGTTTGTTCCTAGGAGTGAAGCTAGCTTATCTGACTTGGGTGGTTTGTGCTGCAATGTTTTCAAAGCACGCTAGTTAGACCAAGGATCTTGCTGGTGGCTGCGGGTGTGTTGTGTAAGTAGTAGTTTACCAAGGTTAGGACTTAAGCTTTCAGTACACAAATGTCAAACATCACTTTTTCCTCTGTGAAATTTGTGGTTACTTTCTACTTCCAGGCTCAGAATAGGAAATGTAAAAGGTGTATCCTGATCAAATGATTGCCAAGACACTTTAATGAGTTCAGGTTTTCTAGGTTTTTTAAAATCAATAAGTCTTACATTAATTTCTCTGATTAGTTAGAAATCGCTTTATTTTGAACATTGTGGTACTCCTCTTCCCCAGGTCCTGCATTCTGTGGTGGTTCTAGCAAATTCACAGAATGGGTCAGGTTGGAAGGGACCACAGTGGGGTCGTCTGGTCCAACCTCCCTGCTCAAGCAGGGCCATCCCAGGGCACATGGCACAGGATTGTGTCCAGGCGGTTCTTGAATATCTCTGGTGAGGGAGACTCCACAATCTCTCAAGGCAGTCTGTTCCAGTGCTTGGTCACCCACACAGTAGAGAAGTTCTTTCTCACGTTCCAGTGGAGCTTCCTGTGCATCAGTTTCTGGCTGTTACCGCTTGTCCTACTGCTGGGCACCACCAAGTAGAGCCTGGCTCCATCCTCTTGGCACCCCTTCTTTAGATACTGGCAGACGTTGATGAGGTCTTCTCTTAGTCATCCCTTCTCGAGGCTGAACAGGCCCAGCTCCCTCAGCTTTTCCTTGTGAGACAGATGCTCCTGTCCCTTAATCACGTGTGTTCCCCTCCATGGAACCTAACCCAGGAGCTCCATGTCTCTCTTGTCCTGAGGAGCCCAAAGCTGGACACAGCTGTCCATGTGTGGCCTCACTAGGGCTGAGTAGAGGGGCAGGATCACCTCCCTTGACCTGAGTTACCTTCACATTTTCAAAATACCTAAATTTATTTGAGAACAATGTATATTTTGTTGTGCACTGAACTCCCTGAAGTTAAGCACACTTAAAATAGACTCAGAAGATTGTGGACTGAGAAGTTTCAGTAGATATTCTTAACTATGTCTTTAACTGCAGTCCTTAAAAGTTTTGCTTATGGCAACAATTCGGTAAAGGTGACATATGTGGGGGGAAATGCATGAACTGTTGATGAACAGCTATATAGAATAAGTTGTCTGGAAGAAAAAAATTAGGCTTCTAATTATGGATATGTGGCGTGCATTGGTACCAGAACAGTTGTCTAGGTTCTCTGTGTAAACTTGAAACTGAATTTGGAACATGCTTGAGAGAAAGGATCCTCTGATGATCTAAGCAGGACCCATTCTCACGCAACTGCAGTGGTTTGTCATTAGGGTGAAACTTTGGATTTTAGGGCAACATTTTAAACTATTGGGTACTGCCCAGGTTTTTGAAAGACAACTGCAATCTCTGAGTTAGTTCATTTGAGCATCTGTCAGAGCACAAAACCCTTTATGAAGCTGGAAAATTGGCCACATAATGCATTAATAGCTGTTACACCAGGTGCCCTTATTTGGGGAGGCTGGGACAGGGGAAAACCTTACTAATGACTCATAATTTCACTTCTTAAAACAGATGTCACTTCTGTGTATTTGAAGCTTCTAAATGTGTTTTTCCGTAAGCCCCATAGCTTTGGAGTTTTTTTGGTTGTTTGATTTTTAAATTATAATTTACAGTTACAAGACTGTCCCCTACCATGCCTTTTCATTCTACAAGACTAAAGTAGCCTTCTTCCCTCCTTCAAATTCTTTTGATGCTGCTGTCACTACCTATCTGCAGCCTGCTCGTGCTGTTTGGGGGAAAAAGTTTCCACAAAAGGAAAATACCTGAGAATGTTTCTGTGTAACCTGATGTCTTCGGCTTCTTGTTTTCTTCTGATGAGACCAAGACTCCTGGGCTGGTTGCTTTGTCCTCTTGAGCTGCAGTTCCCCTGCAGTACTGCTTTGGTGAGAGCAGACAATTACGATGGGATTTACCACAGCTATCATGCAAAACTAGTCTCTGACAGATGGCCCTTTTCACAAAAGGTAGTGCCAGTAAACCCTGCTCTTCTTTCACCATCAAATCAGGCACCAAACTAAATAAATTGGGTACAACACTGAAGCTAATTTGGCAAGAATACTTTCTGGCTGTAGGCTGCCGAGGGGTTAGGTTTGGGATTACCCCAATTTTTAAAAGAGTAACAGCACGAATTACATTAATTTTGCTTCTAATCACTCTTCTGTGCCTTTAGTGCTATTGGGTACAAAGTTTCAGACTAGCACATAAGATGCAGAAAGCAAAGAGGTAATACAAGAACTACGGGGAAAAATTTTAATACTTTAAAAATGCTTTTCAGTAAGAACACTGAAAAAATGCTACAATGTAAATCAAGTAAATCCCTTTAGACTTTCAGGGCTAGTTCAAAGTAGAAAAGTTGCTGATTAGCCTGAATCTAAACTGTTTCAGGGGAATTTTGTAAATCTTCTCTTCCTCCTTCTCTACCCTGTTCCCACATCAGTTCTTTTGAGTATACTGGTTCTAATAAAGCTGCTTTGCAAATTTTAAGCTTGAAATTTTTGAGTAAATGTCCACTTTATTTCCAGGCAGGTCATATTTTTCAGCTGAAAATTACAATCTCTGAAATGAGCACATGGCTTTTAGGTTTTATGGACCAGCGACTATATTAACCTTAAGTTTCTAGTGATACTTCTGAAATGCAGGAATTGCAGCCTGTCTGCAAAAGTGCTGCAGTCTCTTCTTGGGGAGCTAACAGTTTGTGGGAGGACACCCGCAGCAGCAGAACTGTTGCCTATCGAATATCTCATGGCTTGATCCTACTCTGTGCCATGCAGAAAATCGCTGAGAAGAGTTGGCCTATGCTTGCATTAGGGAAATATGGGGATTTCATCTCTAGTGCCATAAGGGATGCTTAGTAATAGTTGTTAAAAATGCTAATTCTTCATCTTCAGCTGTTTAAAAATCACACGTTCGAGCATGTTTAATACAGTGTCACTGTTTGTGAAGTTCAGTTGCAATACTGAGCACAAAAATAGAGCCCCAAGAGCTAAAGAAAGTTCAGCAGATGAAACACATTCAAGTCTTCTCTGAGCTCATTGTTGCAGTACTTGGAATATTCCATTTTCTAGCTAATCATCCTGTATTAACTTCATGTAATACATGGGGATAGTCTTGAACAGAAGCTGTTGAGATGCCCATGTGAGAACATCAAAAGGAAGGAGGGAGATGTTCCTCAGACAGGCTGTCTTCAGTGGAGCTCCCTGAGTTGTGCAGTAACACACATTTCTTCCTTACCACTCTTCCAATGAAACTAAGTCTGTCTCCTTCAGCGGTTTGGGCTTCCAAGCTGTTTACCCATTCCTCTACTTCCTTCTCCCTTGCCTTCTGACAAGAAAAGCAAAAAAACCCCATAACTGCATTTATGAGAGAGGGAAAAGGAGAATACGAATTTGTGAGGCCAGTGCTGCCAATTCTGAGTGTGACGGACTCAGGCTTTAGCATCACATTGTAACACAGCACACAGAGAGTGCCAAAGAGCCAGTGGGGCTCACTTGATGAGAACAGTGATGCAGCTGTGGCCTGAATCCCCCTTATTGCAGTAGCTGGCATTTACTCAACTGCTTCAAGGAGCTCCAGTCACATTTTTTGGAATTATTTCAACATTGGGGGCAAGAAGTGGCAACTGTCATACAGCTATACTGTGTACACTGTAGTCTCCTCTAATGACAGGGCCTTCTCCATTGGTATTGCTTTTTGGTCTATGGAGGGTGTCTTGGAGAAGATGTAATGAGGGAGAAAACTAGGTCACTCATCACTAATCTGCTTCCACTGATGTCCTCTGTGCCTGGCTGACTGGAGATGTTACCTCAGCTCAGCATCTATCTGTGGGGTTGCTTCTCTGCCACCATGTCCTGCCTTTAGCTCTGCTCCTGCCATTCCAGCAGAGGCTGTGGCAGGGTAAGAAAGACTTCTTTTTTCTGGAAAACTGTCAGGTGTAGCATGTAACCAAAAGGAATTAAGAGCTATATATCTGGAATGAGATTTCCATCACATCACAGTCAGCCAGTTACTGTTATTTGCATTAAATGCTATTGTTGCTTCCTGTAACTGTTGTTTTAATTCCCTCTTTGAAGGAAAAATACTGTACTGGAAAGTTAGTGCAATACAAAGGGTGAAGAACACCTGCTGTACCTCTTGGAAGAGCAGCATAACATAATGCTTTAAGTATTTTCAAGGTATCAACTCCTATGCTGTTGTCCAATTTTCATTCCTTCTCTGTCACATGACCTTACAGTTCCCTAGCTCTGCTGTCATTTCACTTTTCCTGAACCTCTTATAAACGAATAAATAAATTGGCCTCAATAGGTTAGGCTTTAAATGGCAAGCTAACCTTTATCATTCATGCATCACTGGTATGTATTTCCTGGAGAGGGCCTGACAGGAAAGCCAGCTTAAAGACAGTAGAAACTAGAAAGAAGATGCCATCTATTTTATCTTTTGTAGTTGTGTTTTGTGTTTCTGTGACTCCTTGAAAAGCAACCTGTCCTCAAGACAGTTTTCTTCGTTACTAACATCTGTTTTCATAATCTAGCAATGCTGCGTGAAGGCATTCTAAAGACTCATAAGGTAACGGCTACAAAATAGCCTTAGATGCTACTGAACACCTTGAAAGACCTGACAGCTGCTTCTATCTCGGTTAAGTCCTGTCCCTGTCAGACCACAGTAGAGCCTAGACACATGCTTTGTGGCTTTGGAGTTATTCAGCCAGTTGTGAAATATTATCAAGGAAGAAAAGAAAAAGAGAAGGAAATTTCCTTCAGAAGAGAGATGCCAGCCTCTGTAACAATCTTATTTATAATGTACTAGTGTGAAGAAAGGTAGTGAAGGCACTGGGGATTTATAAGCAGTAACAGCAAGTGTTTCTGACTACACCTACCTGCTCAGTCCTGTGGTCTGGGATGCTGCCAACACAGCTATGTTACACTCATCCCAGTCCCAGGTAGAAGGGAGGGCACACCCATGGTAATACCTCACTTGTTTTAGCGGAAACTCCCACGCCTTGGGAATCACAGGACTTGCCCTGCTCATTTGCCTCCCAAGCCAATTCCTGCAGCCAAACATTGTTTGTGGCAGAGACAAGTCTGTATGAACCTGCCTAGGGACACTGTATATTCCCCTGGATTGTCTTTTCTTACTGGGAGAAGTCAGTCAGGCGCCTGCTGGCACACACTCAGCGTGGAGCGTGGCCCAGCTGCTTTCGTCTGGCCCATGCTTCTGCATCTGCCCAGTTAAGAGGGTGCCCTGGCAGAGTTAAAAGTAGCCCCAATCTCATGGGGCTCTGTAGCACGCACACTCCCTCCGCAGTGTGCAGTTCCCAAAGAGAGGCAGTGTCCGAACGGCCTGATCTGTTCTCTAAGCAGGGAATCTGTTCCTGATCAGCTAACGTTGAGCAAACAAATCTCCTTTTTTTCTACCTATAGCAATCTTCCATTTTCTTGAATTTAAACAAGTATAACTGAACTTGACTATGAAGGACCATAATAGCTCTGTGGCTAATACATTAATAATATAGAAGCGAGCATAACACACCGTTGTTTACATATAACAGGTTCAATCTACTCTTAGTAGGCAACAAAAGCTATAATTTCTTTTAAAAGCTGATCTGGGCAAAGGTATGGGAATATATTTGAAGAGGCTTGGGGATATGAGTGTTTTCTCTCATTGACAACGAGGAATGTCTTCAAAGACAGTGATTCTTCTCCTGTACTCAGCACTGGTGAGGCCACACCTCGAGAGCTCTGTCCAGTTCTGGGCCTCGCAATTCAGGAGGGACATTGGAATGAGTCTGGAGAAGGGCAACAGAGCTGCTGGAGGGTCTGGAGCACGAGTCCCGTGAGGAGAAGCTGAGGGAGCTGGGGTTGTTTAGCCTGGGAAAAGGAGGCTCAAGGGTGACCTTATTGATATCTAGAACTGCCTGAAAGGAGGTTGTAGCAAGGTGGGGGTCAGGATCTTCTCTCAGACAACTCATGACAGGACAAGAGGCCGTGTTGTCAAGCGGCACCCAGGGGAAGTTTAGGTTGGACATAAGGAGGAATTTCTTCACAGAGTGATTAGACACGGGAATGGGCTTCCCAAGGTGGAGTCACTGTCCCTGGAGGTGTTTAAGGAAAGACTGGACGTGTCACTGCAATGACACCAGTGCAATGGTCTGGTTGACATGGTGGAGTTCAGTCATAGGCTGGACTCGATGATCACAGAGTGTTTTTCCAATCTAATTGATTATGTGAATATAAGCAGGGAAAGCTTTGGCTTAAAATCCCTTTTATTATGCCGTAATCTCGTGTGACAAGTGAATAATCTTGCAAACTTCACTTACCAAGTCCCAGTTAGCGAACCGAGCCCAGGCCGGGCCTGACGTGACGTGGTCCCGGCCGTCCCTCACAGGCCGCTCCCGCCCGCGGCCGCCAGGGGGAGCGCTGGCGCGCGCCGCAGGAGGCGCCTTTGTCCCGCCGCCACCAACCGCCCGTGCAACCGCCGCCTCCCGCCGCTCC
>VWPU01003449.1:0-97728 GCA_013398955.1 Callaeas wilsoni | reverse complement strand
AAAAAAAAAAAGCATTCCAAGCAGTGCCAAATTTTCTTTGATATGTTAATCTTTTGATAACAGTTTGAAAAGCCCTTGGAGACTTTTTTTAGATTTTAGACAAAATAGTTCATTTGTCAGGACTTCCCTTGTAGATAGGGTCTCCGTTATTAAGAACTGCCTCGCTAACTCATGGTAACAAAAGCAAGTGCAGAGGACAGCTGCTGGACTGCTTCTTGGTAAGAGAAACTATTAGTTCTCTCAGGACTTCTTACAAATATCCGAAAAGAATAAAGTAGGGAGTGTTTAAGATACAAATGTGTAAGTTTACCCATGTATTTTAAGCAGACAGGTGATAAGAGTATAAGAAAAAGTAATAACTCGATAATTTTTTATGTGTATCCATACATGGATTTTACAAAAGACTTCAGCTTTAAAAATTACATTTTAATCTGAGAAATCTGGGGTTTAAATTACCCAGTGATTGCAAGAGATATCAAAAGTTTCTTCTTTTGGAGCTGTAATTTGTCCAGACTTTAAAAATTTTCTCTTGAAGCTATGAAACTTCCACTTATATTGAAAAACTGGAAGAATAAACAGATGGCAGCAACGTGTGTATGATTTAGCTTTTAAGGATTGTGGAATTGGGACAAGTATTGAGGACAACAGAGGGAAGATTGTCTTTGCTTCTCACCCCCCAAATCAAACTCTAAGGGTAAAATTTGCACTGAAGTGGTTTGCTAATTATGCCAGTTGTTAGAAAACTGACTTGAGGTAAGCCAGTAGTCCTTCAAAAGTGTGGCTTGCAGAACTCTTCAGGTGTACTGATGGAGACTTGCTCTGGTGCTTTTAGAACAATTTCCTTAATAAATACGCCATGACTTCACTTGTACTTTTTATACTGTTGCTACAAATATTTGTTACTTACAAATATTTTGGTACAGTTGTTTGGTATCCTGGTTGTTTAGTCAGGATAGATGAACAAATATGGAATGGTGTAGTAATTGAGGAAAGGTGCAGCATTTTCTTCATTGTGAGGGATGCATATCATTTTAAGCTCTGTACACTGCTGTAATTTCTTCAGTGATACAATTTGTGATTTATTTTAGCTCCAAAATAGTATCAACTTAAGTTTGAAGCTGCAGGTGCTGCCCTGCTCACAGCTGCATACCCTTCAGGACAGAAACAAATAGGAAATGCTGTTCAACTTAATTTTGATATACTGTATTTTGCAAAGTTGCATATTTACTGTTTAGGCTTGTGACTCAAATGTATGCTCTTAGAAGTACTTACAGTTCAGACACTGTTCAGCTGATCTCTACGCCATTTGTTAAATTTATACCTACATTGTTACAAAACGTTGCAAGTGATTTCATTCTTTTAATCTCAGTGTCAAACAGCATTTTCTTTTACAGACTTTTTTCATATTTCCTACTTCTCTGACTCTAGAATATGCTCAGCTATACAATAGCAACTCAGTAAGTAAAAATTATGAGTGGAGTGATAGTAACTTTCACCATTTCCATTGGTTATAAGTCTTCTTTCTTTAAAAGGTTGCTATTTTCAATTTGTTAAAAGGGGAGAGGATTTCTCTGTCTGTTCTCTCCAGGGAACTTGGGCTGGAGAGAGGCTGAGTGGCAACCTGTAATGTGCATCAGAGGCACATTGTGCATCAGAGGCACATTATACTTGGATATTCCCATGTTCATATTGCTTATTGCAAGTGAATTTCCACCTCATTTAGAGTACTAGTAAAATGTCATACTCTGTCATGGTCTGAAAAGTCCAAGGTTTCTATTTAAATCTTTAGTTTAAGATTTAAAGTAGTGAAATGTTTATTTTCCCATCATATTATAGAAGGAAGGAAGTAAAACTCAAATGTGGATTGCTGAAGTCTTTTCTGAATTGGTAAGGTTTTTTCAGTCTGACCCAGCAGCCTGAAGTCACCCAAGGAGGCAGCCCTGGGGAGTCCATGTGCTGGTGTTCAAACCCCAACTTTCAGTAGGGCAGTGGGAGACAAACCCAGAGCAGTTACACATTTGAACTCTTGATGATAAGCTTGGGGTGATGGTGTGCCAGAAGGGATATGATGGGAGGAAGAGTGTGGTTATTTGTTGTGGAATAGAAATAATTTTCATGACCCATCAACCCAGAAAATATCTCTATAATGCTTTTTAAGTTTGGAGATTTGAATTGGAGTTTAATATGGAAAATTACCAGCAGTATGTGCCATGTTGAGAATGTGTGTTAGTTGAAGGTTGTTCAGTAAATGAGTCTGTATAAAATAATGCAGATGGAGCTAATGATGTGAGTCAGAAATAGCCTCCTAATTCTCCTCATGTATTCCCTGTCTGATTCTACCCAGCTGTTCAAAGAGCTTACTGAATCACAGGAATTATTGCTAGTGCTGAGATTTCCTTTCGTCCTTCTTCAGACCCACAACTTGATGTTCCTTCCTGGCAGTGGAACAACCCTAAATGAAGGCAATTGCACTTCTCTCTCATACTGCCATGACGTCCCATAAGGTCCCTGTGCTGACGTATTGGCCATATTGAAATCTCAGTTGAGATCCATCAATCTGGAAGCTATCTGCATTTATTTTTCTGCCTGGTGCTTTCCTGTATCAGGTTCCTGCTTGATATGTCCATCAAGGTTGGAGAGTTGCCTGCAGGCACCCTTTTTGATGTTACTTTACATTATAGTGGGGAAGTGTGTGTTTGTTTAAGAGCAGACTAGTTCAAGTATGATTAACCTAATAATTCTTTCCTGGAGCTGTGAACTCTATTAGAAGTATAATTCTGTAAATACACAGAACTTCTTCTGGCTGCATGACTTCTTGATTGAAAATGTGATTTGTATGGTGTACATAAAGTTGTTTGATGTGATTAATTCAAAGATTGTCCTCAGGAGCTTTCTTAGCAATCCTGTGTAGATTTAGGACAGATTTTAACTGGTTTTCTATATTATCTATATCTTTCCCAGAATAGAAATCTGCCTAGTTAAAAAAAGTGATAATTTAAACAAAAGTGTGGTTTAGAACTTTAATGACTTGTGTGGCTTAATTTCCAAATAAATCTGCAGTAAAATTATAGTATAGCAATAGCAAATTTTCAGCTTAACAAGAAAGTGTGAGCTGGTGTTCGAGTCAAAGGAGATGTTGTTTGCCAAGTTAGCTTCCTTCCATTTAGAACAAAATGCCAACTGTATCAAGCACTCAACTTACGAAGTGCTGAGCTTCTTCTCACCTGAGACTCAGCTCTGTGCTGAGATGCAGTTCTCTCCTTTGAGTGTGCTTTTCTTCTACTAGGACCTTATTCAGCAGTGGGAATAGATTTCTGAGGAGATCTAGATTTGGGCAGCAAAAGAAACCTTTCCTGTTGGGTTCCTGCTTCATTTTTTGGGTTAACTGGAAAGGAGATGGTAGGTTGCAGAAAACACGTGCGGATGTGATGCTGTTGATAAGCTGCAGGAGATGGGAGGAGGGACCCTTTGAAGCTGGCATTGCTGGTCAGTGTGAGTGCATGGATCCAGGGGCTGGCTTTGAGAGGACCTGACCTGGAGTCTGGTGATTTGGTTTGTGAAAATCTTGGGGAGTTAGTGACAGAGAAGTTGGTAGTGATTGTACTTGTTGTGCTACCTAATACTAATAACAGCCTGAAAAAGAACAATTAGAGTAGCTGCTTGTGCTGTGACTTAATACTTGAGGACTGGTTGTAAGATGTGATAGTAGATGCTGTCTTCCAAGAGATTAATGTATGTGCAGTAAATAAAATTGAAGGCTGTACCATGTCAGTGCAGAGAATTATAGTTAATCTATGTCTTGGCAGGTGAGCACTGACTATTTAGTGATTTTTAATTGTGATAGTTGTTTATTCCTGTGCATTAATTATAAATTGTTTACTATTAACATGTACAGGGGTGCCCAAATGAAGGTTAGATGCAGTTTTAATTTCAAAAATTTAGCTTTTTGACATGGTACTTTTGATTTTACTTGCTTATGTGATGAGGAAAATTCTGATAAGCCTCATAGTATGTTGTAGCCTTTGTACTTCTCCATTTTTGGAGTAAGGATCTGTGTGCACTACATTCATCTCGTAGACAGTGCCATATTTTTTCCATGCCTTTCCTTATTCATGAAAATTGTGATCATAATCTGGCCTCAAAGCACCTCTCAAGATTAGCAACTGTGAGAGATTTTGATGCAAATTGAATAGTAGAAGAACTGTAAAGAAGGGGAAAGACTGACCAAAAAGCATGTCTTGATTTAGAAATAATAAACTGGAGACTAAATGTTTTTAAGCATGTATTTATTCTTCTGCTCAGATGAGAAGTGTAGATCTCAGGGGTACTGTGCTTTCTTCTCGAAGGATAGCCTGGCTTCTGAAAGCATCTGATTTGAGCTATTACGTATAGAGTGATACAAATGTGTAATATTGACCTGCTTTTAAGCTTTTTTTTTTTGCAGGATTAATTTATATTTCCATCATGAAGCTTGCAGAATGTACCCAAAACTGCTGGCTGCATGTAGAAAGTAACCACGTTAAATTGGTACAAGCTTCTCCCCTCTGTTTTAAAGCCTGATGTTTCTGCAGTATTTCTCTTGTATTCATCTGACATTCAATCATAAGGCTGTATAGAGTTCCTTGAATAGTTACTTCTAGAAACTAGTAACAGTGCAAATTGAAGATAAATATTAATATTTTGTCAGTGTTGTGTTTTATGTATGCACTTACGGAAAGTAACTTGAAACAACCTAAAACTTAGGTATAAAATCAGTAATGTTGCTTCAGTTTTTCATTCTTGTCTTGTTGAAGGTCTTCCATATCTCAAGTCGAGAAATTCCATATCATACTAAACATGGAGAAAGAAGAAAAGAAATATGTCAATAAAGCAGAGGAAGACGAGATGGTAATGAATTCTGTTAATCTAATTTTATACAGCGAAAGAAACACATTTTCAGGGTTTTCTGTTTAAAGGGGCATATTACATCAGGAAGTGGATTGTCTAAGTTTAAATCAATTTAGCAATTTTATAAGATTATCCTTGGCAATATTTTTTGGTATTAAGAAATTAGTCTAGGGATAGGAAAGGTTTTTTGTTAAGGTCAGTAGTCCCAATAGATAACACATTTTGGTGCTTAACATTTCTTTTTTTATACAGGAAAATGGAAACAAAGTGGGTTGTGTTTTGTTTTTTTTTATTATTACTATTATTTTGTCGTTCTTTGGTTAGCTGGGATTTCTTCCCTCCAAATCCTGGAGATTTTTTGTTGTATTTTAAAACAGGTTAATGTTTCATAATGTGATTCATAGCAGTAAGCTTTGACAGGAAAGTACCAGCAGCTAATCTTTCAATTTCTAGCCCACTTGAGGTTCATAGGGATTTTCCTAGTCCATTTGGTGTATATATAGGGATTTTTGTTTTAAAGAGTGATAGGTTTCTGGGAGTTGAAGTTCTTGTTCTGTCTTTGTGCACACTGCTAGGAAAAGCAGTTCTTCACTAGACAGCTCTAACACAGAGAGTAAGCAAATGCACCTTACAACAGGAGATGGTTATGGCCTGATCACTAAAATAAATATTTTTCTGAGGAAATAATTTTATTTTGTCCTAAAAAGAAGCATTAGCTTCTCTCACCGTCTTTCACTCTCCTTATTTTATTGCTAAGGAGTGTTTTGGGGATAAGAGAATGGGCTTTACTTCTGCTTTTTGTCATCTGAGAACGTGGCAAACCAAACTTTTGAAAAGCCTTTTCTTAGGAAAGGAGTTTAAACAATTTCTAACACTGTTTAATGAAAAGTAAAAAAAAATCCAAGAAGTTCATGTCAATATGAACAATGGGTGGGACTCAATGGGAAACTTCATTGCCTTTTTACAGCAGGAAATATAATCTAATGATGTAATGTGAAACTCAGGAATGTAACACAGTGTCCAGTAAATCACTAAATTATTTTCTGTTCCTGGCTGTCATCAAGTTAAGTTGGTGTTTGCACACTGAATGCTTGGGGTTTTTTTCATGAGAGAAGGATTTTTCTAACTGGTGCAAGTTACAGACCCTTTGAATGTGGCTTGGAGTTTGTAAAGTAGCATTTCTTGTTAAATGGCAGGCAAAATAAGCAAGATTCTCTACTAAAAAGTGATGTTTGGTATATTTAGGGGCTTTTTTAGAATGTATAAAATTCAGCTGGCAGTAATAATTCAAAACTCTGAATGCTGGCTAATCAAATGCTATGTCATAACATCAGCATTTGGCAAAACCACACGCTTTTGCACTTATTCAGCTGACTTGTGCTGTGTCATGGTCAAAAATGTTGTTCACTGAGAGTTAAGGTGGGTTGTGTTGCAACCTCAGTCCTTAGGGAGCAGTGCAGAGAGGAGACAGGTCCTGCAATGAAATGTTTTACACAGTGTGCATGATCTGCCTCTGTCAGGCCTTTATTGATGTTTATATTTCTGACTAAGCAAGAAAGTGTTTCTTTTTGCTTCCACTCCATCATGTATTAAGTGTTTCAAATCTTTCCTTCCCCCAGAAAAGAAAAAAGAGGAAATGGCTTTGAAATTTGATTTGCTTTAAATGCTGCACATTATGAAAAATTAGTGTTGGCATTCTGAGCCACAGAATTAAGAGAGTCATCATTACTTGTTTCTACTTCCATGCAGGAGATCTATGGCTACGATCTGTGTCGCTGGAAGTTGGTGCTGGTTACTGTAGGAGTGATCTGTTCTGGTGGCTTTCTCCTCCTCCTCCTCTACTGGATGCCTCAGTGGCGTGTGAAAGCAACGTGCAAAAGGACTACGCTTAAAGACTGCGAGGTGGTTCTGCTGAGAACAACTGTAAGTGTACAGGGGCATGTGCTTCTCCCTGTTTGCAGTTCCTCCTGCTTGCCAGAATGCACCAATCCTTGCATTGCAGTGTAGACATGATTGTGTTTTACAGCCCTGCAGAACTGTTCTCCTTGGGGTGTGTATGTCGCTTTGCTGCCTGTGTGGGAAAGACTGAGCTGCTTGCAGTGGGCATAGGGAATAGTCTTATCTTTCAGTTTTAAGGATCAAATACATGAATGCTGTTGTCATCAACAGTTACAGAACAAATACCTTGTTCATATAAGCTGAAACATGGTTTCCCCTCCCTTGTTCAGCAAAGATACATTTGTTGAAGTGAGGTGTAACTGCTGACCCAAGTGTGAAAAATACACTTTTAGAATTGTGGAAAGAAAATTATTCTTAAGGTATCTGATATTAACTTGGAGATATATTCTGTAATTCTGTATGGGCTCTACTAATCTATGATCTGTGATTTTGCTACAGCTGTTGTAGTAAAATGCTATTTAAATGCTCTTTTGACTAACTCATTTTTCCCTCTCTTTTTAAGGATGAATTCAAAATATGGTTTTGTGCAAAGGTTCGTGTTATGCCTTCTTTGGGAGCCAGTCCTTTACAGAATCCTAACCCAGTCGTGCACAAGGTTTCAAATGGCCATGCTGTTCATTTCTCTGAATCTGCTGCAGAAGAGAATAAAAATGATTTGAAAAAATATTTACCTGTAAGTAAACTTGCAATACTATGCTGGCTAATTCTCAAGTGTCTCAAGTACTAGTGAGAATAAACACACGCAGTACGGTACATGTGAGCTGCTACTTTGGTTTGAAAGGCTAACTCATTCTTTGGGTGGAACAGAAATCTCCTCAATAACCTGTTACTGGCAATTGTGGAAAGCTTGGAAGATTATGCTGAAAGAAAAGTATTCATTTTTCAGTGAAGCTTTTCTAAATTCACTTTGTGTCACCTCTCAGAATAAAGTCAGTCAGATGAGAGGTGTTAAGTGGTACCAGTTTAACATTTATGTTTTGTTGCCCTTACAGATTCGTTATTTCACGCATCACAGCGTGAAGTATTTTTGGAATGATTCAGTTCAAAGTTTTGATGTTGTACGGTAAGAATACTTTTTTCTTATGTGTTGTACTTCAAACTGCATTTTAAAAGAAAAATACAATAGCATGCCTAAGAACATGCTGAAAATTGGTGTTATTTTCTGACCAGCTGTTTTAGCTCATTGAGTCTTTGTTTGAACCATAGTGAGGGCATGGAGATTTTAACTTGCTGTGAGTTTGGGAGGAAGGTGTTTGTTTAATCTGCCTTTATCACGTGTGATTTGTGTAGGGTGATGGGCTACATGCCTCTGCAGGCTTTTTGCCTTGTTCTTGGAGTGTTACTTGAGAATCAGAGCATCTGTTTATAGACAGTAGTACTGCTTCTTTGAGTGTTTACACTCAAAAACTTTGGTTATGATGGAATAACTTACGTTTTTTGTGTTGCTGAGCTAGACCCAAAAGGAGTATCTAGGGAGAAGGGGAATTCACCAAATACCTTTTTGCTCATCTTTTTGTAGGTCTATTTCTACATTTTAGTGTAGTTGAGCTGGATCTGATCCATCTTCTGTTACTCTTTAGTGACAAAAGCAGGTCTATTACACTGGTAAAAAATGTCTTTTAGTGGGCAGCACTAACTTGTGATGCACTGTATTTTCTTCTATCCAGCAGCACTCTTGCATGATATTAGGGTTGAAGAAGAAAGTTTTTCTTTCTGTGAAAAGGCCTTCTTGTAGTGCCACAAGTTAAATGAGCACAGACTTCTCCATTTAAACTGTTCAAAGGGAATAGTTCCCACAGATGAGATTAAGAAACTCTACTTGTATGTTAAGAACAGGTATTGAAAGAAAATCATATGACTCCACATGTTTAGAAAAAAATGCTGTTCCTTAGCATTAAAGCAGTGACTTGAAACTTGGCATTTGTGGCTATTTGACTGTGCCTTTTGATGCTCTTGTGATAACTCAGCCAATTTATAAGCCCTGGAAAAATCTCAGATATGCCTGTGAAGTTATGTGAGCATTTATTTAATCGCATTCTTGCTGATAAGCCAAACTTTCGTTTGTTTGATGTATTAGCCATGACTGAGCCTGGCCACTTGTTTAGTCAGGTACAGTAGCTGAGCTGGACATGATTATTTAGCTGTTGAATAATGAAGAGGAGAAAGAGCTGGATCTGAGACATACTGGTTACTGTTAGAGCACTAAGTCACTTTTCCACAAGGTCAGATAAAAATGCCAGTTTGTTACAACTTTTCTCTTAAGTGTATGGTCGTGTAGTGAAGTACATGATACCATGTGCAAAATAATATCTGAGCTTACGAATGATAAATATTCTGAAAAGAAGTCTTAAAAAGTTTGTCCTTCTCCAAGATACGTTTTCTTATTCTACTCTTCAGTTTACACGTATAAACCAAAAATTGATATTACCTAATACCATGGTAGAGAATCAAGTTCATAGTTGTAAGGAGACAGTCTATGAGTCAGAGGTCTTTATAGTAAAAGCTTTAAAGCAGGCAGCACGCCTGTAGTGTGATCGGAGCACAACGCTGCATCATGAAGAGCATTCACTTGGGGCAGCCGGTTATGCAAGTACCCAGAGACAGAACAGTTTGATCACATAATGAAAGGCTTAGCACGACACAGGAGGGGGGCAAATGAAGATTTCTTGGGCAACTAATTCAGTTATGAGAGCTTGAGTTTCATATCATTGTTCTTTTTATATTACCATAATATTAAGATCACTGTTTTAAACACAGGAAATGCAAGTGTAATTGTTCTTGTACTAAGGCAGACTTGGTCACATAGCCAAAGAGGATGCAACTCTGACCTTGGATGTCTGTTTTGTTTTAGCTACTGTCAACTGAATTTCTGAGTGGGTTGATGAGTGCTTTATATCATAAACTGCACACAGAGATTTTTTTTTTTTTTAAATGTCCTGGGAATTCAGTCTGTAGCAGTAGTTTAAAAAGCAGAGTGCGTCCTGCTAGAAGCTCTGTCTTTGCATGGATGTTGCACACATAGGTATGCATATTTGCATATAAAGCACTTAAATTTAGGGACCCTCCCTAAATCCACTGTTATATTTCTTTTCCTGTGGGAAAAGAAAAATTATTCATGATAGAGTGGGAGGAAGACACAGCTATTAACAGAATTTTGTGTATTTTTTAATCTAAAATAGTATTTTTAAAATCCTTCAACTTAAAGTTTTAGAGAAACCTTGTAAACCTTGGGCCAGATTAACACATAATTTTCATCTTCTGTTCTTGTACAAGCAGTTGGTGGAAACATGATCCTAGGCTTTGCAGTAATGAGGATATTTAAAGCTTTCCCTGTGTTCTAGAGAATAGAAGTAATTGTTACCAAATCGGTACAGTAAAGAGTTGTTGGGTTTTTTTCCCCACTAGGACAATTCTGAATCCTTTTTGATAGATAACTTAAGAGATACCCAATAAAAAAAGGATTTGTGTGGAATAGTGGTGGTTCTGTCATGGCATCTGTGAAAGCCTTTTGGAAGGTGACAATATTTTCCTATGCATCCAAAATATGTCCACGAGAAAATGCCTGGATATTGGGCAGCATACATCTGATTTGCTGAGTTTGGTAGTTAACACAATCCCATAGCTGCAAACATAATGATGTTTCAGGTGTTTCTGCATATCTGCAGATCTAAAGCACAGCACTGGCTTTCACAGCATGTGGAGAAGTCCTGTGAAAATGAGACTTCTGTTAATAAAAAAGATCTGAAAATGTAGAATGTATTTTTCCTAGTCATGGAGAACATTGTAATAGTAAGATGCTGCAAAATAGCTATGGTACAGATTTAGTTAATAAATTGATTAATAATTATTTCTAAAATACTTCTATTACTACTTAGAGTCAAATGAAGATAATTTGAAGAAATATTAATCCATATTGATTTCATATAATGTTTTATAAAACTTCCTCACTTTTTAGAGGCCTTTGAATACTAGTTATGATATATTCTACTTCATTTTTTAAATGTCTGCTGTCTTCTTCCCCCCACCAAAAATTAAGCTATGCAAAACCAACACATTGTTGTTTTTTTTGACTGGATTAAGTATGACTATACTGCAGAGTAAGAGATGTCGACAAGAAGATTGCTTTTAATGTCTCAATGGTTCCTGCAGTTGTGACAAAACCAGCTAAGAACACATTAGTCCATAGATTTTGTTGTTTTATAAAACAGTGTAGCTCTTGGCAAAGACCTAGCTCTTTTGAGTCACTGAAGACTTAATTTTAAATACCAAGTTTCTTAAATAACTCATTGACTTTTCCTTTACTTAGAGGTCTAGATGAATCTACCTTCTGCTCTGCAATTCATAACGAACACAGCACAGGACTGACAAAGGGAATGCATGATTACAGGTAATATTGCAGTAGTATTTAGGGGAAAAATTGTTTATGTTTCATTATGTGTGCTCATAAAAAGCACAGAAGAGAATTGAGTGATCAGTGTCTGATTATTTTGAAAATGAGACCTTCATACAGGTTAAAATATGGAAGCATTTGCTTGCTCATCAGTTCATCTTCTGGCAATTTGTGTCTTTTTCTACAATAAAAGACTTTCCCCTCAGATCATTTTAAGAGGCTTTTTCATGTCACTGTCATTTAACCAGCTCAGATTCCATCAGAGCTTGGTTTCTTGCTCCCTCTTTCATGATTTGCCTTTCTTCGTTCTAAGAATAAAGCTGAGATACAAGACCTTGAAAACAGTGTCATAGTGCAGGGTAAGAGTTCACACTCATTTAAACTTAAGTTAATGAGAATGACATACTGGCTTTCAGAATGACATATTTAGTAACATTGGACCTATACACAGTTTACAGGGAAATGTTGTTATGAAAGAACCTAAAAAATAAGGTACAGTTTAAATTGAAGTATAAAATAATTATCTTTGTGTTGAAACATCTCACTAGGTGAACATTTTCTGAAAAGCACTTTTTGAAGCTATGATAAATAAGAAGAGAGTCACAGATTTAGGGACATGTTATACTTTCTTATATTAGTGGAATTACTTTGACATAAATAAGACTCCTAATAAAAATATTAACTTTTTTTTGTATTTTTCTTTTTTAATGCAGAAAAGCATTCTATGGAGTAAATGAAATTGCTGTGAAAGTGCCTTCCATTTTTAAGCTTCTGGTTAAGGAGGTAAAATCTTCTCTTTAACAAATTAAGGAAAAAAGATGTATCATTGAAAGTTACTTCAAGTGCAGTGACTATTGACTATTGGAAATCTTCCCCCAGAGTCCAGCACTGTAAAACAAAATCATATGGACCATGTTTTTGAGCTCTTCAGCTCTCCTTAGAGCTGAGGATCAAAGAGGACTCAGTTACAAGGTCTCCAGAGTTCACAGCCTGATGCCTTAGTAAGGACATTAGAAAACATGTCAGAATTCTTTGTAAGGGTCAGCATATCATTTATTTTTGGTAGTTAATTTTAAACTTAACATTTAAATAAAATGACTGTGTTCTCCATGAGAAGCCCAGGGATTGTATATTACAACATACGCAGCAATTAAAATGTGGTGTTGTATATACTTTTGTTGGATTTGTTCCATTTTCCTTGTATCAGGTGGATTTAAATAACTGATTTGTTATCTGTGTGCTATAATAATGTGCAGTAGAACTTTTGAACAAAGAAAAAGAGAAAACTCTCCAACTGGTCCAACAGAGTAAGAACTTGAGGTATCAGGGCATTTATTAAGAAGAAATAGAAAATAACATTCCAGTTGGTTTAAGAATTATCACTTAAGATGCATCAGATATTCCTCTTACCGTGTTTTGAGGTGTAGGGAGAAATGCATGCAGTCTTCAAAGTCTGTATTTGTGTATTATTTGAGGGAGAACTGTGCTTTTGAGGGGCTGAGGAAGTAGTGAAAAAAAAGATAATTTTGGCAAACCAAACAAATTATGTATAAAAAACTGAAACTGTCTCCTCCCTGGAGGAGGATAATTTTGACTTTGTTCTGATGGAGACCCCATGTGACCTTTTGGTGTAACTTGAATGTTCTGTCACTCTCCTAGGTTCTCAACCCTTTTTACATTTTCCAGTTGTTCAGTGTGATATTGTGGATCAGTGATGAGTATCACTACTATGCATTAGCAATTATGATTATGTCTGTAATATCCATTGTTAGCTCACTCTACACCATTAGAAAGGTAAGTTCAAAGAAAACAGATGCATCTTTGTGGCTTTTTACTGATTGCCTTATTTTGTTGTAAAATTGCCTGCAAATCTTTAAGAATTTTTCAGAGTTATAGAGGTAGAATATTGTTATGCATTTTCACTCTTTGAGCTGAAAGAATTTGGATTTACAGTTTTCTTTGAGACCTTTGCAGGCTTTCCATGCTGATGAATCAATAGGTTGACCTCAGATAACAGAAACACTGCCTTGCTTAAATAAAACTCGGACACAAGTTTATGTACCAGGTTTTATTGACAGTAGTGATTCCATCTTGCATTGTTTCCTTGTTTGAAAAGGCTCTACAGAGTTGAGCACCAGTGAAATTATGGATTGTTAAATTGGTGATTCACTTTTCTCTGTAGACTTAGCTGATGGAAATCAAAGTAGTAATTATCCTTAAATTGCCATCTCTGAATTCAGACCAGAGACAAAAAAAACCCTGAACAACTTTTACCTTAATGCAGGTTCATACAACTACTGCAGCTTTTACCTTTGTATGTTAATGACCAAATGATTTTACAAGATTTTGCATGACAGTGTATGTTTGTTTCCAGAATGCTGTTAAAGATAGGAACCTGTACAGGTTGATGCACTCAAACTTTATTTGCCCATAAGTTTTCTAAACTATATTCAAGAGAATGTTTTGAGTAGTATTTTGTTGTTAAAGAATGTTAGTAGAGAATCTCATCACTTCTAACTGTAGAGCTAGAATGTGCATTTAGAAGAAGACAAGCTGTGCTTTTGAATAATGAACTTTTCTCCCCTTTTCAGCAATATGTTATGTTACATGACATGGTAGCAGCTCACAGCATTGTAAGGGTTTCTGTCTGCAGAGGAAACCAAGGTAAATTTCACAGGTGGCCGGGAAGATTGAATTTAAATTGCTCATGAAGTGTGAGTGTAAAGTGGGTCTGCATCTGTTCTTTCTTTGATCAGCTTGAAATGCTTGCATTCCTTAGCAAAATTGCATGGGAAAAGAAGTTCAGAGTGGAATTTAGATAGTGTAATGTGTTCAGGGTTAGCCTTCTAGATGGTATTTTCAGTGAGTATCAGGTTTGTTCTAGATTAGATGCTTGTCCTATTGCTGTTTCTCATTCTCTACCATTCCACTTATGTAACTGTCATTGGAGTTTCTTTCTTGGCTTAAAGATGTGCATGCATTGGGTCTCCATTACAATTTATTACCCAACAAGGGCTGCAAGATGATTTCTGAACTTCTCATTTGGATACCACAGCAGTTAAAGGTGTGGCATCCAAAAGGCTGTGATGCATGATACTGTTTTTTATGACGTACATTTGGGTTGGTCTCATGTCTCTATACTAATGTTACACTGTAGCTAATCATTAATATCTTTGATATAAGCTTGATTCCTTTCATTAGTCATGACGAACTCTATCCATGTGCTCTGGAGTTTAATCTGTGGTGGAATTTGGTCTTATCAATGCCTTTTTCTGTATATTTTTAAAATCACTTCATGCCATTAATAAAATGAAGTATAGTCTTATTTGTCACCACCTGGGTCTCGGATGTGAGGATCTTTTATCAGGTTTTGTAGATGGTGGCTATTTTCAAGTAAACTTGTTTGTGTTTTAATATTCAGAAGTAGAAGAAATCCTTTCCACTGACCTTGTGCCTGGAGATACCATGTTGATTCCATCCAATGGGACAATTATGCCCTGTGATGCAGTACTGCTCAGTGGTACTTGTATTGTAAATGAAAGTATGCTAACAGGTAAAGTAGACTTGATACACAGTGCTGCATGGCTAAAAGTGTTAGTTTATACCTGTGTGCATGCTCACTTGCAGTATGTTTTACCAGAAGTGGATATGTTTATTTTGTTTGAAATGTGTATATTCTTACAATTAGACATATTCCTAAGTACTTATATACTTGTGTCCTGCTTATCTGCAACAGCTACCTGATACTGCTTGGAAACTCCAAAAATGACTGATGGTTTCTTGTTAAAAAGATTTCTTCTTGATAGTTTGTCTTCCTGCCTCTTGACTTGGTGTTCTCAGTGCAGATGGAGTTCTGAAGCCTGCTTCTTCAGAAAATTTTTGCCCAAACTTTTTAGCTTCTTCCAAAAATGAAGGTAGTGAGTAGAATGTTCTACTGTATTTAAAACCACAAATTAATATCTCAAGTTGTACCTGCATACACTAAAACCAGGGATCTGATGTATTTAAAGAATAGCTTCAGTTACTAGGATGGACTTTTTGTTATTCCTAGGATACTCTGTCCAAATTGACAGCCTTCAGAAAATTGTAGTTTAGATAGTCGTGTTCAGTTTTTTTGAATATACTTGATACTGTTGCTGCTGCTAGCAACTGATAAAAATTGATTGCAGCCTTAGCTTGAGTGCACTCGGTCACCAAAGGAGCTGAGAATAATTTTCTTCAGCTTCTAGTTTTTCTGGGTAAAGATGGGGTGATGCTTTTCAGCAAGAGAAGGAAGCTTGTCCAGTTTTTTTGTTTAATGAACTGTTTTTTACATATATGTGATTTGAAGTAAGGGGCACAAAAACTGTATTGGTGAATAAGGAATAGAGTTAAATAGCATTTGGGTAAGGAGTCAGCTGAGCTGAGGCTAATAGGTCAGAGACTACCTAATAACATGCTGAAAGGAAGATTACTTCCATAAGTCTGCCCGAGTACTGGTGAAGTGAGATTATATTATTCTGCTAGTAGTTGTGATTGAAAAAATGTCTGTTCTTCTTTGATCTTGCTTAGAGACTTTCTTTCCTTTAAGGTGAAAGTGTTCCTGTCACAAAGATTAATCTGCCAAATCCTTCGGAATATCCAAAAGCAGTGGGAGATGAGATCTACAGTCCCGAAGTGCACAAGCGGCACACGCTGTTCTGTGGAACCAATGTCATTCAGACCCGGTTCTACACTGGAGAGTTGGTCAAAGCTCTGGTAGTGAGAACAGGTATTGATTGTTAAGTTTATCCCTTGTTGTACTACTCCTTTTTGTAGGTGTGTGTCAACTGGCTGATGCTGCTAAGCTTGGGTAAAGGAATATACCCCAAATAAGCTTGATAAAAGTCTTAATAAAACTAGATGATGGTCTGAAGATTAACAGTTGGCAAGCAAGAAAGTGAATCAGTCTTCAGCATCAATTTAAAACTTATTTGAATATGTCTTCCTGTGCTTTAGATGTTTTTTTATAGTGTGTTGGTTGAACTGCATGTGCCTCTTGGAAAAGGTTTGGCATACCAACAGATTTGGTGGGTAGTGGGGAACAGCTGATTTTAGCAGAGTCATTCACAGTGCCAAATGTTTTTCTTTACCTATAGTTATTTCAAAGTACATAACATTTGCTTAGAAATGAGTTTGATTTGTCTACAGAAATGCTAATTCATCTGTTAGAGACTTGGGGTTAAATAATACAGATATTCTGTGAAAACCAGTTGCACAAGCTAATACAATTGTAGGCTTCTGCTTTACAAAGATCATCTTAAGGAAATTACCACAAAATAAATGAATGCAAGCTATAATCCAGGGTACAATAGAATTAGATAGAAGAAATTGGACTGCATTGACTGGACTGCTACTTAAAGCAAGTTTTCCAACAAATAACTTCATCCTAATTAGCTGCTTCTTACTCTGGTGTATTCTTTTCACCTTCTGTTAGTCTGCTTTAGCAGTAAAAGTTCTGATTTTTTGTTTTATTCTCTTTCTTGAGGCTTTAATTAGTCTTTTCTTTCAAAGAGATATTTTCCTTCCCTTGAACACATTAATAATATCCATCTCAACTTGTTTTGTTTCTTAAATAAATTTCATGTGCCCAGCCTGGTGTGCATGTACAGCAAGGTGAGCCCAAACAGCAACAGAAATGAACTGCTGAAGGCATGTTGCTTCTGCTCTGCAGGAGGGATAGTACTCTCATTTCTGAAGTCTGATACCATGATCTGTAACTCTTACAAGGAGCATTGCTATTGCTCCAGACACACTGAGTCTTACTGCCCTGACATTGGAGGTTGTGCTTGTAAAATGTTCTTTGCCCATGGCAGGTCCCAGTTAGCTCCTCTTGTAAACAGCATGAATCTAGCTCCATGGACTTTGCTCAAGTTTCACATATGGACATATGTGCTTTGTATAGCACAGGAAGATGCTGCGGCTATGTATAGAGAGAGGAACAAAGTGGTACAAAGTCCTCTGTTCTCCTGTCTGGTTTACAGGAACAGTTTCTAGGCAAGTAGGGAATTTCCCTCTCCACAGAACTGGATGGTAGATGTCATAGCACTTGCAGCTTCTTGCTCCTAAGATGTTTGATAGTAAGAACTAAAGTAATTCCCACATAGTGGGATATAAGTAAAAATCCTTTTATATGAGGGAGGGAAATGCCACAAAATGGAAGGTACTTAAAAATTTAGTCCTTAACAGATCTCGGAGAACAGAACTGTATATGGTTGTGTGCAAAGGCGTGTAGTCCTAATCTTGTCATAAACCAGGATTGATCTGCTGGGACTACAGTCACAGTACTCTTCAAGTTTTGTGTTTGATGTTACAGCTGAAATACACATAAAACGTATTCGTTTCTTTCCTCCTAAAACTTAGTTGATGGATGTCATTGTGGTTCCTATTTGTATTTGAAAATAATTCTAAACTGATTATTTTGCTGTAGAGAACAGAATTGTCCCCTAAAGTTATCTGTACATCCAATGTGTTCTAAAGACACTCCATGAGGTTTTCATTTATTGTTTTACCCTGATGTGCTCTGTCCTGTGTAGCTACAGAACCTTCTGCAAAACCATGGGAAAAAAATAGAAAGTAGTTCTGATTCTTTGTTGACCACTGTGTTGAATTACAAAGCATTCATTTTGAAATACTCAAGTACATACAGACATGGTGAACTTCTCTGAACAGGCCCATGGTTTGTATTCTGCAGTGCAAACTCAAAGCCTGGAGGCTTTATGGCTTTTCCTCTTGTGATGAGCTCATCCACTTGAAGAGTGATGCCATAGTTGCTCTGTTTTGGTGGAATCCTAGATGCCAAATGTCAGGGTGGAGGGCTCAGCCTTTACTGTGATGGTTTGCAGACTGAGAAGCTGTCAGGGAGCTGTCACTAATGCCAGAAGACCTGGCATTGATGTTGAGGTTGTAGTAATAGACTATAAAGTCTAAGCAGATGGAAAATGTTTTGGGCACACAAAATTGGGCATTAATATTGGCCTCTTTAAATGTCGAGGCAAAGGTTCAAGGAGGACCTTGGGATATCTGTTGGCTGTTCAACTCTAAGACCTTTAGAAGGGTAATCTCCTAGTTTAGTTGTCAAAATGCCATCAGGAGATGGACTTCTCCAGAAGATGACTCCCTGCACTGCAGTTTTTTCTAAATCTTTCATTCTGGCTATCAAGAGACCTTATGGAGACTTGCCATTTAAGTATTTAATGTTGGACTCTGAATAGCTTCATTTTCTTTTTGCAAGGAGTGGCTTAATTATACAATAAATATACCCACTAGCTCTGCCCTGTGAGGGACAAATGCAGTACAACAAACTCTGCCAGGCCAAACCATGTAAGGATTTGCTGCTGCTGCAGAGGAGGGGTTTGTTTGCATCAGCTGCATGTCCTTGCCATAGGAGAGAAGCCCTTAGTATGATGTGCACGTATATTTTTAAAGCACCTTAATCACAGCGTTGCAAAACGTCTGTCATGGATATTGAGAAACAGTTGTAATGAAATTAATAGCTTAAGGGTTTTATTGAGGTTTTTAATAATTTGGATAGCTTTGCTTTTGTTTGTATTGTTAATAACTTATTCCTTTTTTATTTCTAGGCTTCAGTACTGCTAAAGGACAGCTTGTTCGTTCTATACTGTATCCAAAGCCAACTGATTTTAAGCTCTACAGAGATGCCTATTTGTTTCTCCTGTCTCTGGTGGTGGTGGCAGGCATTGGTTTTCTTTACACAATTGTCAATAGCATCTTAAATGAGGTATGTTTTAATTTCTGGTCCTGAGCTGCCTTATTTTAGAAAAGGGTGACCGTGACTTCCGTCACACTTCAGATGATGAGAAACAATTTGATTTAAAGTGAATTTTTTTTAGCTCTATTTTATATCAATGAAATGAGACAAGGTTGCTGAGAATAAAATTCAGCACAGAAGCAGAATTTTAATATCTTACAGAGAAATTTGAGTTTACCTTGATTTCTCTTGACCCAGTTACTAGATTTTTATCTTTGTTATATGTACGTTCACCATCTGACTTATATACAGTTGGAAGAAATAGGATACAGCACATCTAAAACATGTTGCAGGCAAAACAATCCTTATCAAGGAATAACCTGATAACTGTTAAGTTTTTTGGTTTGGCTTTTTTTCCTCTCAAAAAATTTTGCATTATTCAGCTAATGTTT
This sequence comes from Callaeas wilsoni, assembly GCA_013398955.1. NCBI lineage: Eukaryota > Metazoa > Chordata > Aves > Passeriformes > Callaeidae > Callaeas > Callaeas wilsoni. The sequence goes on along the minus strand of VWPU01003449.1, from coordinate 78,311 downwards.
TAAAGTAATATATTTCCAGGGGGAAAAGTGCAAATCTGAGGTTATGGGTTGTGGATAATTTAGGACTGGATTATCATGGTTGCTGATGGTGGGTGAAGATTGTGCTAAATTTCTGGGCAATCCAGAACACACTGTACTGGGGAAAACAATGTGTGGGTTTTGCTTGTGGTAACACTTCAGTGGGATAGTGAATCTGTAAGCAGTGAGTTCTTGTTCATTAACTCTGACCTCTATTGCAGGTTCCAGCTCATACCATCGTCATCGAGTCTCTTGACATTATCACTATCACGGTGCCTCCAGCACTCCCTGCTGCTATGACTGCTGGCATCGTTTATGCACAAAGAAGGCTGAAAAAAATTGGCATCTTCTGTATCAGCCCACAAAGGATAAATATTTGTGGCCAGCTGAATCTTGTGTGTTTTGATAAGGTTAGGTGAATTTTGAAACCTTGCCACCTGAAGGGGCATTGTCTTAGAAAAGGGGAGTTTGTATAGAGAAAAGAGGAAAATTCATTATTTTTTATGTAAGTTAGATAATTTCTAATCTGTTAGCTTCCAGGTATTCAGTGTTTGCCATCTGTTAACTCTCTTAATTTAATCTTCTCTAAAAAGTTGTTGTAATTGAGCTGCTTTCTTATCTCAAGACTCCCAAGTCCCAACTTACTACTGGCACCTCAGAAATGTGAGAGTTGAGGCTTACTAACAGCTTTATTTAGCACCCAAGCTTCTGAAAAACTCAAATGTGAAGTCAGACTTTCTCTCCTTTTCATTTGTTTCAATGAAAAGCTGAGCAAGTGTATTTTGTTATTATTTGTTAACAAAAGACGGGTGAAAGACAGTAATGCTGCTAGCCAGAATTCTTTGCTGTTGGCTGTTTCGTAGATAAAATTTATTTTCCTCCTTAGATTTTATCTTAAATAATAAGTATAATGCTAACTGTATTATTTCAACTGTAAATACATCTCAGTTACTGTTTTAACTATGTAAGATAGTACTAATGGTTTAGTACTCATTTTTCATTGTCCCCAGTCCCTGGATATTGAGATGATGTGCTATCATCTTTGGATTTTAAGGGTCTGTTTCATTTGTCCTGTCTCTAGTGAGGGGCATGACTGCTTTGAATGTTTTTGAAAGTTATTTAACAGGTTTGGAACTTAGTTACTAGCAAAAAGCAAGGGAGATAACTGTATTTTCTGTCCCAAAGTCTTGATTTGTATGTGAAAATGAAAGAAAATATATTGTTCAAGTGTAATTTGCTTAAATAGCTGCTAATTTTTGCTTTGCCTGAGGATAATTTGTTTCTGAAGGCTTTTTCTTCATGCCATGCCCCTTGGTCTCTTTTGCAGACTGGCACACTTACTGAGGATGGCTTGGATCTTTGGGGAATTCAGCGCGTGGAGAATGCTCGGTAAGGGTGAGCTCAGAGCTGATAGCAAATATGAAGAGCTCATATATGTTTACATTTCTGTAATGAGCTGTAGGAATGCCACTTAAACTGAGATTTAAGTGTAGTGCAAGTTACAACTCCCTAGTGAAGCTGAGGTAGAATTTTATTTGTTGGAGTCTGAGACCTCATCGGGGTCATACTGCAGAAGTGTTGCAGATACTGTTGCATGTTTCTTTAATCCTGTCCTAAGTGATGACTTTTCGGGCTGCTAAAACAAATTAGCTTAGATAATTACGTTAAGTACAAAGTGATAAGAGGGCTTTGTATGAGACATCAAACTAGACAGGGAAGGAATGAACACTGAGTGTTTGAAGGAGGAAAAAGTTGTGATGGTTTCTGATGGATTCCAGCCCAGAGTCTTAATTTGTTTTCTGTGATGTGTGAAAATGCAAGTGAAGGGACTTGTGCAGTCAATTTTCTTCTGTTAATCTAAACAAACCTTTTGAAGTGGCTCATAATAAATAATTATAGTGCTAAGTATATTATTACTTCATTGTTTCAGTTTCCTTTTGCCGGAAGAGAGGGCTTGCAGTGAGAGCTTGCTGAAGTCAGAGTTTGTTGCTTGCATGGCAACTTGTCATTCCCTTACAAAAATTGAAGGGGTGCTTTCTGGGGATCCACTTGATTTGAAGATGTTTGAAGCGATAGGATGGGTAAGTGCCATTTTTTTCCTTGAATATTGCATTATGAGCAAGTCAAAGTTAATGAATGTATAAATTAGTTGATTTTTTTTTTAAATACAGATTTTAGAAGAAGCAACTGAAGAGGAAACAGCCCTTCATAATCGAATCATGCCGACAGTGGTTCGACCTTCAAAACAACTTTCCCCAGAAACCAAGCAAGCAACAGATCAAGAAATGGTATAAAAACTCAAAACAGTTGATTTGAGTTAAAGAAACACATTTTACTCTATGCTGAGGTTCTGGCTGATAAAAGTGAAATGGGATCAGACCTGGGAGGGTTTTGATGGCAAAGACACAACAAATATGTTTAAACCATTGTTGAAGGTAGTGGTTCAGTATGTACCATTTTCAAGGTGAGCAAACTAAGTGTCAGCATTATTACCTTTACAGACTGGTTATAAAGTACAGTAATGCTTTTTGAGCTTGTGCCTTTTAATATTGGTATTGTTACCAAATTCTTACTGTGTTAATGAAGTGCTTAGGTGTGCTCACCTTGCAGTTTCTATTCAAACAATCATTTGTTAATGTCACTGTGTGGCGTGGAATTCTTGCCACTCTTGTACCTTAGAGATATATTAAGTGCTGAGTAAAAAAAACCAGGATGTACTTAGTAGATTTAAAAGTTTCTTCTAGCTTTATCTTGAAGTATTTTAAAATAATTCACAAAGGGAAATTTTAAGCATATGAATGTATATCCAGATTATCGCAGAGTAGGGTAGTGGGAGAGTATAACAAGTCAGTTCATTGTATGAGTCATATTTTGTAGTAGATAGAAGTGTCTTTCCTTTGTTCAGAGCTCAGTGTACATGCACTACACTTAATACTGTGCAGTAGTTGACATCTGAACATTCTTGAAAATTACTACGTGATTTTTTGGGGGGATATACTTAATAATCGTGGCCTCATTCTGAAACACCATAGTACTTTAGTCATTTACAAAGACTAAACAGACAGTTTGGACTGTGAAATGTCTTGGAAATTCTAATCAAGAAATCAAGCTCTACAGTTCTGCTGTGTCTCACTTAAGGATACTAAATGAATGCAATATATTCAGCTTTTATGAAATCCATTGAAAATACAATATGACTTGATACCAAGAATGCTGTGCAGATTCATTTACTGATTTATGTTGAAATAGTTCATAGCTGAAGAAATACTTAAAATTGATATTTAGAGTGACCTTTTTTTTTTTTTTCAGGAATTATTTGAGCTGTCGGTAAGTACACTTTTTCATTAGGTAAATACCTATTTTTCTTAAGATGTATGTCTATGTAACTCTTTTCTTCTTTCCTTCCTGTGTGACACAGACTGGGTACGAAATTGGAATCGTGCGCCAGTTTCCGTTCTCCTCAGTGTTGCAGCGCATGTGTGTAATAGCCAGGGTTCTAGGGGAGAAGAGAATGGATGCTTACATGAAAGGAGCCCCAGAAGTGATTGCCAGCTTGTGTAAGCAGGAAACAGGTAAAGGGGCAAATTATTTTTATTTCTTCTTACAGCTCAGCTGAAATATGAATATTTTAACAACTCTAAACTTGATCTTTTTAAAGTTCCTGTTGACTTTGAGCGTGTCCTGGAAGAATACACTAAGCAAGGCTTCCGAGTTATTGCTCTTGCTCACAGAAAACTGGAGTCTAAGCTTACGTGGCACAAAGTCCAGACTATTAGCAGGTAAGAGTGACTTCACTTTTTTAAGAAGTAACATACTTTAAAAGCTGCATGCTTTGAATTAATATGTAATGTGTGTTTTTGTTTAAATCAACTACTACTCTTCTTTAGCTTTCTTCTGTCTTGACATACATAGTTCTGTGCATACTTTAGTTGTGCCATTGACATAAAAGATAAGGAAGTTTTTTCAGCAATGAAGTGAATTCAGAGGATGAGCTTTAAGATGGAAATGAACGGGAATATTACTTTCATGGTGTCTCATTTACACTATTGTGGCAGAAAACCTAGTCTGATTTCTTTATATGCACATACCTCTATCATCTGTGTTTATTAAGGATAATGGCAAGCAGTGGAAATCCTCCTATGCATGTTTGATGCAGTTTCTTCTCCTAAAGGCAGCATGTCCATTTTCTCATTGCAGAGCTTGTCAGAGATTTGGAAGGTAGAAAGGTTTCTTCCTTCAAAGAGTAGTACCTCCTGTTAATTATTTCTCAGCTGAACCTAGTTTTGTGGGTAATGTCATCTTTCCCACAGTGCTTGAATGTGTAGCATAGCTGTGAAAATGCCAGCTTTGACTGCCTTCTTTTCTATCAGCCCTGTGAACAAGGTGAACATTTGGCAAAGCAGAGAAATGAGTTTTCCAGTTTCAGGTGTGAAAATCTGCAGTAGCAGTAGAATACCCGAGACCTGTAAATACACTGACTTTTTTTATGTAAACCAGAGTGAATTAGTTTCTCTGCTTAATTAGCTAGTGCCTATTAATCTTACATGCCTTTGTAACATAATGTGGTAGCTTTTATGTTAAGGTTCAGCTAATTTGAAAAATAGAAATGTGCACTCTAAACATACCTTAGTATTTGGCTTGTGAATGCAGTTCGTTTCAGAGCCTGTTTTCCTGCTATAACCTTTTTGAGACTGTAATTTCATTTAGAAAGCATTCTCAGGGAAGAAGCTTAAAATTGTGCTTGAGAGGAAACATTTTCTCACACTGGTTTTCAATTAAAACAAGGGAAATAAGTATAAATTATTGCAATGATATCTTTCACATCGCTTTTTATAAAGCAAATTACTTCATGATTAAAAATACACATTCCTTTTTACTTCGATAAGCAGAAAATCAGACTTAAAGCTACATCTAATAATTGTAAATCTTATAACCTTCTCTTCCTTGTCTCTTTTTCATCAGAGATGCTATTGAAAGCAACATGGATTTTATGGGGTTAATTATAATGCAGAACAAGTTAAAGCAAGAAACCCCTGCTGTACTTGAAGATTTGCATAAAGCCAACATTCGCACCGTCATGGTTACAGGTTAGCGTGTAAACATTCATACTCAAAGATCCACCTCTTTTTGATCTTGTTCTAATTATGTGTATGAAGCCAAATTTTAGTGTCGGTGGGCTTACACTGTGTTTATAGCAACAGGGAAATTTAGAAACTTGTGAAAGTATTCAGACAGCAATTTCTTTCTTTTTTGGGTGCAAGTTGCTTTGGTAAGTCAGAGAAACCAGAAGAGGCTTTAATTCCGCTTCGTAGTTTCTTCTCCCTAGCTCCGTGTACAAACTACTTGGTACTGAATTGGAGGATGAAAACCCTTAGAAAACCTCTTCCAAATCAGGCTAAGTGAAAGTCCTGGTCTAATTTTATGACTGAACTTGCTTTGAGCAGGAGGTTGGACTGGATGTCCTGAGGGTCCCTACCATTTTGATTTATACTATGAAAAGTCACTTTGTATTAGATTTGTTCGGGGAGAATGACTTAGGTCCCTGTAAGCATGCTAGGTGTCTGTGCTCAGTGTTTTTCATACAATGTGTTGCTTTTTAAATCACAGGTGGTGTGATTTTGGAATGTTTTGCTAGGCTAACAATACAGCTCTGTGTTTGCATGTTGTGGCTGTGTAAAAAGCAGTATTTTAAATGGCTGCCTGTTTTCTGCCTGATTTTCCATATACACTTAGATTTGGTCTATAAGAAATCTTTATGGCTCCAAGCAGCACACAAAATTTCTAGGAAAGGGAGTTTACCTGGTAGGTTTTGAATGTTGTCTGTAGGCTTGGTTTGCTCTGAGATTGCCACTGGTATGTGGGGCAGTCCTGCTCCTGCTTCTGAACTGGCTTTGTTAGCTTTTTTCTTGCAGGGAATATCAGTGTATGATCTTGATTCTTTCCTGACTGAAACCCTTTTAAATGCAATTGTTTAACAGGGGATAACATGTTAACTGCTATCTCTGTGGCCAGAGACTGTGGAATGATTCTACCTCAGGATAAGGTCATTATTGCTGAAGCACTACCTCCAAAGGATGGGCAGGCTGCCAGGATCAACTGGCATTATGCAGATACCCTCGCAAAATGCACTAGTTCATCACCAGCCATAAACTCAGAGGTAATACGGCCATATTACGCCCTTAGAGTGTAAGCAGTTGATTTTACTGTTCTTTTTATGTTATTCCATTAAACAGTAAATCTGCTGTTAAGTGTCAATTCAGAATTTATATACTAGTTAACTTTCAGATCTTCAAATACCAAAGACTAGTAAAGCAGCTGAGGGAGGTAGTTTTTCAATTGTGATATGATATTTGACATTTCAGTTGTGCTGGAGACAGGGTTTTTTCCCAACATTTCAATCTGTTAAGACTTCTCTAGCTGCTTGTAGTTGAAACATTAAACCACATTTTCTTAGTAATAAGTAAGTGTTTTCATTGTATGAGTTTTTTTTTTTCAAGTGGCGTTCTTATAAACGTAGTCTTGTGTGGGATCTCTAGGAGCAGCCCTCTGAGTATAAGCTTGAAATGGCAAGGTATCTGTGTAAATGCATTACAGCTAGAGTGTTAAATGACTTTTGACAGGATATTCCAGTTAAATTGGTCCATGAAAGCCTTGAAGATCTCCAGATGACAAAATACCATTTTGCAATGAATGGGAAGTCATTTGCAGTGATTTTGGAGCATTTTCAGGACCTGGTACCCAAGGTGAGCATTTTACTTGAGTATGGGCACTTTCAATGGTGAGCAGACCTTGCCCTGTGAGCTTTAAGAACTCTTCTGTCTTGCAGCTCGTGCTACACGGCACTGTGTTTGCTCGCATGGCACCTGATCAGAAAACTCAGTTGGTGGAAGCTTTACAAAATGTAGAGTAAGTATGGAAGGGTTGACTGTGTTTGGTGTGATAGGAGACAAAAATCATGCATGCTGCTAGCTGTTTTGCCTAAAGAAAAACACTGGGCTGATAGAACCTTGTGTTGGTAGATCAGCCTATTAGCTGATCTAATAGAGTGAGAGTAGTACCATCTGCTGGCTAGTTGGGAAAGTTTCAGACTTTTCATGAGGTTTTAAATGAGGAATATGTGCATAAACTGATGAACATATTTTATAAATGCAGTTCCTTGGTTTATGAAACAAACACATCAAATGTTTTCTATGTATTACAGAAGTGTTATCAGGATGACTTCTGTTCACAGTGGTCGATATGTGACCGTTGGTGTCAGGCCTTGCAGCTCTACAAGACACTACAAAAGTGTCATTGCCTAGAGCAAAGATTCTTTAGACAACTTTGGGATGATAGAGCTAATTAACCATTATTGCTTTGATTGACCTGTCATTGTCATATTACTTTCCTTACGACTTCCTTATGTGCATAACAGCAACAGTAATTGATTTCAGCATTAATGATCACCCATTGTTATGCAAACCCTGAATAACTCAAAGTAATATAGAAGTAATAAATGAAATAAGCTAAATGGAGCATGGTTGGAGAAGGGTCCAGAATGCTGATGTCTGTTTGGTTTTTATAGTTACTATGTGGGCATGTGTGGAGATGGAGCAAATGACTGTGGGGTAAGTATATTTTTATTTTCCATACAGAACTATTCCATTAAATTGTACAGCTGAAGGCAAGTTCTAAGATTATCTCTATTTCAATGTTACCTGGCAGGCACTAAAGAGGGCACACGGTGGTATATCTCTGTCTGAACTTGAGGCTTCTGTGGCATCACCATTCACTTCCAGAACACCCAGTATTTCCTGTGTGCCAAAGCTGATCAGGTAATGCTCTGACTGTGAACTTAAGTGTGGCTGTGTAACTCATTTTGCATGCTCTATTTTAGTATATATTTGATGCTGTAGGAAACCAGTGTGAATTACAGAACAATCCATACATTCCAGTGGTTCTCTTTCTTTACTGAAGGTACTCTGAGGAAAACCCTGCCGTAGTGTGATTTACTATTTTGTTGTAAAATCCTTCATCCGTGTAAAGTTAATTTTTCAAAGCATGACCAAGCTTCTATACCTTAGTCTTTAATTTTGTCTTAGTGACTTTGCTAGTTTCCATGAAGGCTGTGTGTAATTGCAAGCAGTAAAAATCTTCAGATAATTGCTCAGCACTATACAAAGTAGAAGACAAATTTTCTAGATAGGGTTTGACCAGTTTTTGACTCTAGAATTGGAAGTTAGGTAATGATTTGGGGTAAAGGTCCGCCAAAGAAGAATTTAGGGGTCTATGGGGAACTAATGGAGTAATGCATTATCAGAAACAGTTCTGAAGTCAGCAGCTCTGTGGCTGACTGTGTATTCATTCAATCCATGCAGTAAACTAATGCTTCATAGATACTTTTGTAAAAAGACTTTCATTTTAAAACCTCTGTTGGAAAACCACATGAAGTCCAAAGAGGACTGAAGTTAGGTGGTGGCTGAGTTCAGAAGACATGCCCACAACTTTGATGTTGGGGGAATTCTACCATTCTGACTCCTGTTTCTCTCTGTGTCTGCAGCCTAATGTCCCTCAAAGGGTTTGCTGATTGTTTAATTGCAGCTAACATTTTGGTAGGCAGAACTGAACTGCTTGCACAGAAAGCTTTGCAGTTACATGATTGCATCTCTTTCGACAGGGAAGGCCGTGCTGCTTTAATAACTTCCTTCTGTGTGTTTAAATTCATGGCATTATACAGCATCATCCAGTACATCACTGTTACTTTGCTATATTCTGTAAGTATTCTCTAAATGCTTATGTGATGTCAGCATAATTTGGAGATTTGAAAGTTGATAGATATTTAATACAAATTGTTGCAAGTCCCTTTGACTACAACACATGCATTCAAAAATACATTTAGACTAAAAGCATTGTTAGTATTTTGGATTTTTGTTTTTCAATTTAACTGTACAAAATACACGGTAGTTTCTATTTCGAAAAGGCAATAACCAATGGCTGTGGAAAGAATGTCTCCACAGTGGGACGTACAAATGAGCATATATACAAAGCAAAAATACAGAATTTTGTGTACGTATATACAATACAAAAATACAATTTCAATTATTTAAAAACTGTCAGCATTTTGAAATACCTTAACTTTTTTTACAGGGCAATGGATTCCTTTTATTTTAGAATTTAAAGAAACTGGAAGTACTGATTTGGGGCGGGGGGAGCAAAGTGGAGTATTTCCTGTTAACATGCCTGGATTCACAATAGTGGCATGTGGTAGAAATCCTGTATTTTAATTTGTATTCTGAGTAAGTTAAAGGTGCAGAGTATTAAAGGACCTTTGAGGTGGAAATTTTGACAGCTATGTGGTACATAGTATGGTTAAGGTGTTTAAAGAACTGTAGGCCTAAGCTGCTATTGCACTGGTATGTAAGATTCAATAATATAATTTTGATAACAAACAAATTTCAATTACAAATAGCTTGTCCATCTTGAAAAGGAAATTGTTTCATACTGTGATACTTCAGGAATTGTTCTGTGAATTGTAGAATATTCAGGACTCCTGCAGATAAAGGAGTCCAGTTTGACAGGACACTGTCTTTTTTTATAGAGTGAAATTCAAAGAATTAATGCCGTAAGAGTATCAGTGTAAATTTTTTGTGGTGTGAAGAGATTATCAGTGTTTCAGTTGTGATTTCTTTGTAGATCCTGAGCAATTTGGGAGATTTCCAGTTTCTCTTCATTGATTTGGCAATCATTTTGGTGGTTGTCTTCACTAGTAAGTATTGTACTGAATTACCATTGCTGGCTTCTGTGAACCTCTTTTTGCTTGGTCAGATTTTCTTTAATATCTAATTACATGTGGTTTTGAGAAAACAGTGTGACATACAGTGAAAATGTTATGACTATTACATCTATGCATGAAGAAACCCAAACCACCACTGTGTACTGAATTAGAGTCATCTCAAATTTGTGAAATGTCCTCATACAAGAAGCAGGTTGTGGGCACAGTCTTGGGGAACTAAGTCTTCACAGTACAGGAAGCTGGTTTTGGAATCAAAACAGGAGTTACTGCAATATCATCTTGCTCAGATGTTTTGTTTCCTTGCATTCTTCTGTCCACAAAATGTTACAGTCAAAGTATTGCCTAGTGAAACATTTGATTCCACATACAAGCCTAGCATTCAGTTCACTGGCTAACAGTAGAATTCGATTTTCAACTTTAATAAAAACCTCTTCATTGAAGCAATGGCAGTCCAAAAGTGAGGAGGCAAGCTGTAAGTCCTTGTGCCAGACAAAGAGAATTTGGCCAGACGCTACTAATTCCTTAAGTCTCATGGCTGCTGCTGTCCCCTGCTATGCTGTGCTGCTGGGGAGCCAGCCTGTAGAAGGCACTGTGGCATTGTTCTAGGGCTCCATGATCTTTTCGAGGTGGTTTCACATTTGCAGTTCTGGACTAAATTCCGAAGTGATGTCATGAGCAAGCCATTCTAATTCCGCAGAATGTGAACAGGATAACTCTTGAAAACCATAATGATGTAATGTGTCATTTGTTTTTTCTCCTCTTTGCAGTGAGTCTGAACCCTGCTTGGACAGAGCTTGTTGCACGAAGGCCTCCATCAGGTCTTATCTCAGGTCCACTTCTGTGTTCCGTGTTGTCTCAGATCATCATCTGCCTTGCTTTCCAAACCTTGGGGTTCTTTTGGGTCAAACAGCAGTCCTGGTATGAGCCTTGGACAGCAGACTCTGAGTAAGTGTTTCAGTGGCTCTTTGCAGGATACAGTAGTGATTGGACAGCTATAAGCAATAATTGCTCTCTTCTTTCTTGACCCTGCTTTGGGGACTTTGAAAATAAAGCTTCTGTATGGCAGCTTGTTAATCTACTGATTTTTTGTGAAAAGCATACTAATATATGGGAGCTACCCAGTGTCTGAAAAGCAAATTTGGGTCAGTCAGATGGCTTGGTCTAATGTCTCTTCAACTTTGGGACAGTTGAGGTAGAAATTTGAAATTAATGGTTTAGATCTGTTTTATCTCTTTCATATTATAAAGCTTTGTTTTCCTGTTAGAGTTACAGTAAATCAAATTAATATTTTTGAAAATGAAGAGGTGTTTTAATTTTATTTAGATTGCAATATTTTCTTACCTGTCTCTGAAGTCTGTCTACAATGATAGTTTTTAAACAGTTTATGTAGAAAATTTACAAATTGGCAGCATAAAAGAGCTCAAAGCTCTGAATTCACAAAAATTGCTACCTCCCTGCCACAATTTTGAGTTATTTACTACCTGTAATATGTTCTCAAGTTTAAACTTTTTTACTACTGAAGCAATTTGTTCTGTCATTACTTTTGTAAATAAGTGGACCCTATTTGCCTCTTCTCCATAACTTAGTGTTCGATGTTTTTTGTGTTGCAGTGCATGTAATGTGCTGGACGCCAAGAACACCAGCTCTGCACACCGTGGAAATGAGACTATTCATGATGAACATTACATTAAAAATTATGAAAACACAACTTTGTTTTTTATATCCAGCTTTCAGTACCTCATAGTGGCAATTGTCTTTTCTAAAGGAAAGCCCTTTAGACAACCGTGCTACAAAAATTGTAAGTCCTTTCTTTGAGTATACAGGTCCAGATAAAGCTCCCAAGTGACTGTGCACTTGTTGACAATTCTGTTGTGCCACTTCAGAAGCAGTAGTGTTGCTAGGAGATCATAGTGCAGTTATCCTCTCATAATTACAGCTAGAAATAAGGAAATATTAAACTGTATGGAGGAATTTGTGTTAATAGTTGCTTTATTTGTAGAAGTATATGTGTATATACATTTCTCACTCCACAAGTGAGCCAGTGAGAAGGAGTCAGGCCTTCTCTCTCTTTCTGGCTATCAGCACAACTAGTATTGCCCAAATTTGCCTGGAAGGGGTTTAGAGGGAGAAGAGAGGTTGTTTTCCAATGAACTCAAGATACATGTTAAAATGAACTAATGAACCCAAGATCCATGTTAAAACTGTCTAAAATTCTTGATTGTGAGATGGTCCAATTAAAATACTTTTTTCTTCTTTTACAGTTCTGTTTGTTTTATCTGTTATAGTTCTTTATGTCTTCATATTTTTCATCATGTTGCATCCTGTTGAACCTATTGATGCATTTCTTGAGGTGAGAGTCAGCAGATCTGTGGGTGTGTCGGCTTCCTCGGGGAACTGGTGGGCTGCCTTTGGGGCAAGCGTGACCCCTGCAGAGCTTTAGCTTCACATCACTGGGTGGGGAAGGGAGAATTGGTAATGCTGAGTCTGTTTTGAATGTGTGTTTACTTCACATGTGTGTTTCTAACCTCTGGCAACTTGTTTCCACAGCTTGTGTGTGTGCCACGTGAATGGCGCCTAAGAATTGTCATCATTGTTATTCTAAATGCAGTTGTATCCGTGCTGACAGAGGTAAGAAATCCACGTGGAAAAAATGCTTCTCTTTTTAAGTGTTTCTTTTTTCAGGGTGCACATTTGTCTTTTATTTAGAAGGTCACTCTTCACAGCATGCCAGTATGAGTGGCTGCTGGTTTCTTGTTAAGTGTGTATTTGTACAAATGTCTTTGTAGGCTAGATTTAAGGTGTCAAGACTTTGTGTTAAAAGTGTAATTTTAAAATCTTTTTTATTTAAAAGTGCGGGTGGGGAGGAAGTTGAAAGACTTAATAATTCAACTATTTCATATTAAAATACTCAATTTTTATTTTCCATATTACTTCAGAATAACAACATACTGGAGAACTATCTAAAATCCTTAGGGGAGCCGCCCTTCCTTCATTTGGATCATACACATAGCTTATTGTTCAGAATAGTGTAGGTCTGTGTAACTGGATTGTCTGATATGATCAAAGTCCAGAAGTGGAGATGTTCATGCAAATCTGCTTTTTCCATCGCCAAGCTTGTCCAAAGTCAGTCACTCTGGATGCTGACTCTATTCTGCTGTAATTCTAGAGTTAATGTGTGCAGATACATGCCCTACCTTTCATCCAGGTGCCTTGTTTTTGTTTCCAAGAATCAAAGTTTGACAGATAAATCTTCAGAAGAAGTCTGGATTCACAGTCAGTTATTTATTCCTGTGGTTAGTTCTTCTCCCTGTTAACTGACGTGTCATTTCCAACCTGAATATGTTTGGGTTTTGCTTGCAGTCATGAGTCACAATTTTTCCTGCGAGAAGAAAAAGCCTTCCAACATTATCAAGCACTTGGACGCTACAATTATCTGTTTTTACTGTGTAACATTTTCTACAGCTTCTAATCAGTATTTCCATTACAATGCGAGGGATTGCTATCAAAGTAACCAGCATAATATTTGCTTGGATCATATAATTTTGGCCTTCAAAGAGTACTACAGCATTAATATTCTGTCCAATTGACATGTTTTTTCCCTTTATTTGTGGCCTAGTAAAAATTAACTCATACAAAGGTTTTTTTTCAGATACTTGAAACAAAATTATTAAAGATTTATGTTTAAAATGTTGTTCCAAATAGAATTTGCAAAATATGCTCTTACGCTGCTGCCTATTGGAACATGTTTTTGTGTTTTCATATGACAGGTGACAACTTGTCTTTTCCAAAGCATGTCAGTAGATACTAATTTTCTTGGCCTCTGTCTTGTTGTTAACAAGTTTATCCACTATTAAAGCTCCTGTGCCTTTCTTATGTTGTCCTGTATGTAATCTAACCCTTCTTGTGATGATTTTCCCTTATGCCCTTGAATTCTTTCATTTTTTTGTATTACTGAATGCTTAATAGGTTTTTTTTTGCTTCCCTTTATTTGTGAAAAGTCAAAATTTTATGTATATTGCTGTCTTTACCACTGAAAAAAAACAGCTATTCTGAAGCTTCAGAATCATGGCTTTCTTTGTCTTCTGATAAATTTAAAACAAGCTTCCTAGACAGAAATATTTTTCCTATTCAATTTCAATTTTCAGTCCAGTGATAAAGATTACTGAGAGAAATAAACTTACCATCTCCTTGAAAATTCCTTTGTTCTGTAGATGATCTTACAACTTTTATAGAATCTGGTGTTGTTTCTGTTCTGGATGTGTAAGGGCTCCAGTAGAAAGTCTGTACAGTGTTCCAATCCATGTGTCAGCACGTGACTCTTGAGGACAAGTGGTTCTCCTCTGGTTTAAATATGTGCTCATAAAGTTCCACTTCTGGGCCTTGTTGGTTGTCACATCAGCCTGAAAACTTGTGAGTTTCTACTAAGTGTCACCTAAGCAATATAATTACCTTCAGACTATGTTCTTTCAGCCAGTATTTCAAACCTCACCCATTCTTTTTCCTATGCAGGTTTGAGTTAGCATCTTTCTACACTTCAGTCATTTAACTTTCATTACCAAAACTACAGGGGTGATTTGGCATATTTCTTTTAAAAAGACTTCCCTATTGATCCTGTTGCCTGTACTTCAGTAATAAAATAGAAGTACCTACTTCTTGGTCCTAATTGTTTGGGCTGTTACGCTTTGTCTTAAACCACGTTTCTTCAACTTTGAGTGAAAGTTGAATGCTTTGTTGCAGCAGATGAGTTGTTTCACTGTACAGCAGGTGTCCCAACAGAACTGTTGTCTAGCTATCCTCAAATCCCAAACCTTTTTTGATAATACACACTTCACCTTCCATAACTTCAGCCCACTTCTTGAACTGCATTTGCCCAATTCCAGCAGTGTTACTCTACACTCCCTAAAGCTTTGTCATGTGGTGCCAACTCCTTGGGTCCAGTGTGGTGTGTAGAAATCCCAGGATATTTCTTTCCTTCACTTCCAGTGTAACTCATTGTCTTGCTCTTCTTGTGTGCCTGCCTGGATTTTCTGCTCCCTACGCTTTTCACTACAGACTTAGTGGGTGCCACAGGTCACGTTCTGAGTATCTGGGAGATGCCGCTGGTGGCAGCTCCTTCCGTCTTTTGACAGGGTGCTCTGTATTTCACCTAGAGTTTGTTCTGCCAAGAGTTGTCCCTCAGTAACTGCCTCTTTTAAGTGTCTCATAATTATGAGATACATGAGGAATTGGACCTTCTTTAGTCAGACTTGCCAGTGTGACGCTTTTGTGTCACGCTATGGTCATGTGTAGTTTTGTCATTGCTTCTACAACAGGAATAGTTTCTGACTGTGGTTGTCCCAAACATGTTTTCTGAAATGCTCTGAAAAGCTTTTGCTCCTTCCATGTGTGTGCCAGACTAGGTTCACAAAACGTGCAGATTCTTTCTACCAGATGATAGAAAATGTTGCACAACAAAGGCAGATCCTAGCAGCTGTTCCTCCTCATCCCTGATGCCTGGTATAGACATGCTTAAACCAGACTGGCATCAAAAATGAACATCTAACAAGCTGAGGATTGTTGGCCAATGCTTTATAAAAGCACTATCAAATTCTGGTATATTGTAAAATCATAAACATTATAAAAATCTGTTACAGAAGTCTGACTAATCAACTCCCCATTTTCAATGGCAGAAGTTAGTCAGATGTTAGAAATGGAATCTGTCCAAGGATCAGAGTTGTAGGCTCAAGGCCCTGGAAGGTACAGGTTCACACCTGTGTTGTCAGATTTGCTCAAAGCTCCTGAGTCCGCCCATGCAGCTGTATGAGGATAACCAGAAGTGCTCAACATGCTATTCAAGTTCTGCCCTCTTCTAAAAACCTGGAATTATGCCTACTAAATTCCTTCATTCCTGCTGGTGGCTCAGCTTTGCCACCCCACTGCCGCTTTTCTGAGAATGTCACTGGTTTAAAACAGACTATGAACAAAGCATAGCTCCAAAATGAAATAAACTGTAATGTTAAAGATGGTTTATGGGGAAACTGCTCTAAGCACTCATGTCTTCATGTGGTGCTTCACAGGTTTTCAGAGTATTGAAACACATAAAAAATGTGTATTTATGATTTTTACCCATATTGATGCATGCACTTTTGGTCATTATTATTGTTGATTTTAGAGTACACGTTCATATTCTTAAAATTTGTGTGAGCACTTTAAGAATGAAAATGTTTGTTGCAAAAGTACCGACAAGTAGCATACATAAACTCTCCATTTTGCTTGCCACTGAATTACTTATGCCTCACGCACTGTTTCAGGTTTTATTTGTAATGTGCACACTAACAACAAATGATCATTAGTATCTTTAACTCTTCCCGCTCACTGTAATGTCTCACAGAATGTCCTCCTTGATATGATCCTTTGGAAGGTTGTGTTCAATCGAGACAAACAAGGAGAATCTCGCCTCACCATACCCCAGCCGCCTCAGGTTGGAGACGAGTATTTTGCTGTCATCATTTGGGTGCATGTGGATTAATTTGGTTTTGTCTCTTATCTATAAGTGTCTGTTGCCTTATCTTTAGCTTAAGTCTGCTTAAATTAGATTTCTGTAACTAGAATATTAAAAGCAAAGGCTTTGGGGTTTATATTTTTTTCTGTATTGACACTTAAAGAGTTTAGTGTCTGTGCAAGAACTGTGAAAGAAACCTAGAGTATTGCTTTAAGACTTTTCTCGCTTTATCTTTAGTTTCCACATTAACAAATTTTATTTGTGGTGTCACAAGTTAACATGCTAGGACTGGGAACATCTTGGTTTGCTTAGAAGCAATTAAAATAAATTAAATTAATTTGGTTTAGAGCTTTAGGTCATGGTCTGAGAGCAGTAATTTTTGGCATGTACAAATAAAACAAGATGGTAAATGAAAATACACTATTACTACTTCAGATGATTTAGGACACTGAAAGATTTTTCAGGTGACCATGAATTTTGGTCTGGTCTGCCCCTCTACTGTTAATACATGAATGAAATCTATGTGAATCCAATAAAAACTAGCTTTACTTTAAGCCTGTTGGCTTGTTACTTTTGGCTGATTGTACATTTGGGCTTGTTAGAATTACATTGGTTTATTTCTCAGACTAAATTTTATTAAACGTATTCACTTCAGATTTATATTTGTCCTTTTGAGGCTGTTGCAGAACAAATTGTTTTGTGTTCACTGAAGAATGGAAACTGCTCAAGGCTCTTGTTTGGTTCAGTTCACCAACTGTTAGAAATTTAGAGCATGATGAAAACTGTAGAATATATTACCATTAAAATGTCAGCCCTGCAGACTATAGGTGCTCTCTCAGACATGAGAGGGATTCAGTCTCAAAAATGAGGAATGGTGTTTCTTCTCCCCAGCTAATTAAATTGCATGCATTTAAGACTGGGAGAGGAAACATAGGAAGGAAGACTTAAGTTTAATAATTTGTGTCTTTTTTAATAGCTATTAATACTTGCAGTATTTAGATTTCACATATCAGCAAGTTAAATTCTGCTACTTTTCTCTGACTGGCTGCCTTCAATTTAACAATTTGCGACTTAAAAAGTGTTCTGAGATTTTGGGAGTTTGCTTTTTTTAGACCAGGCTTTTATTCTCTGGCAGTAAAATCATTTACTATTGCCTGTTTTATCTGTGATTATTGAAATGATTATAAAATATACATAAAAACTCTTAGTGGTCTTAGATTTTACAATAATGTGAAATACTTTTTTTTTCTTAATGTTTTTTGAATGTCATTGCTACCATAGTATAGAAGAGATGACACAACAGAAGAGTTTCTGTACCACAGGTCCAATCCAATGTGATAATGAAATAGTAAATTAAAGACTGAAATAATAGTTTTTCTTCTAGTGATTTACTGTATTGTTACTGACATTATTTTTTTCTTATGGTAATCCAATTTTCAAATCTGTTCACTTCCGCAGGAGGCTGGGGACCGCTGTGGAGTCTGTTTCCTTTCTTCCCTGTTTGGTTGCAGAGAGAAGACACCAAAAGCCAAGTATATGCACCTAGCTCAGGAACTGCTGGTTGATCCAGAATGGCCACCAAAACCCAGAACAACAACAGAAGCGAAAGTACCATCCCAAGAAAATGGGTCATATCAAATCATCACTGTAACGTAGCAGTGGACCTTGGTGGCATGTACCTTTAGTAGTATTCAGAAGAATGTAATTTTAAGGCTTTATTTGAAACTGAAGTGTGCTAAATGTCAAATTCTAATGCAGATATTTCCAACTGGTTTGTCTCTCTGAATACATTCAGAGCCAGGCATCTTATGGCTATACATTTTAAAAATGTAGGTTACCTTAGGCAGAACAAAAATTATTGTGTTTCCTTTCACCTTCTTTCAGATTTCATTGTTCCTAAATGAGATGCATTTGAAGGTTTAAACTGCAGGGCAGTTAAAACAGGTTCACGTTATTTGCCTGGAGTATCTTAATAGTTGTTCTAACCTGCTTATCTGGGCATGTGTTCATGTAAACCCGATGATGTAATGGTTTCATGGCTGTACTAGAGGTGCATAATAACCTTGTCATGGTTTTGGGGTTTTTTGTGTTTGTTTTTTTGCTTGGTTGGGGTTATTTTGTTTGTTTAGTTGTTTTTTATTTGACTGATGAGAAGTTTTGTGCCTCAGAACGGTTCTAAAGTTTGTGTGTGTGTACCTCTAAGTTTGTCCCTATTAGTAAGGAGTGTTTCCAGGTGTAACATTTGGGTTCTAAGTTCAATTCTTTTGTCTGCCACAGCAGGGATTGGGAATGCTGTAGAAGCAATATGCTCTGTCCTTAAGAAATAAGCACATTGCTTTCATGTGGGTTCTTGACTTTTTTTCTAGCTAACCACAAGGAAGGGCTTAGGTGGCCTCCAGAAGAGGAGCCATTTGGCTACACTCTAAAGTTTTTGGAGAAAGAAGGATGGAGAATCTAAACACTTTCTTCTATGTCATGTTTTATTACATTTAGCTATGCATTTCTCCATGGACCTTGCTTTTTCCAGCAGAAGGGTTGGATTATCCCTTTGTGGACCATGTTTTATTTGTAAATCTAAAGATAATTTTCCTATATACCTTGAAGTAGTAAGGCCAGAGTTACTGCTGCAAGGGATATGGGAGTGGGAGGGAGCTCTTTTGTTACATGCCCACACCTGGGACTTGTGCATGTTAAGAACATAGGCATTTCAAAGAGTCTGCCACTGTCTTAAGCGCTACATGTAGCTGTATGAAACAAAATTAAGAGAAAATGGAGCTGAAGTCTGTCTTGCTGCAGAAATATAATGCTTATGCAGATTTTATTTATTAAAAAAAAGAAAAGAGGAAAAAATAAAAGCTTGCATCACCACTACTGCTGCTTAAGCACTAGGGGTAGCCATATGTCATTTTGCCATGAGGCAGTATCAGAACACAAGACCACTAGAAAAATAGTGGTCTACGAAGAAGTAGAGGCAGACAGCACTTTGACTTGCAAGGCTTAAAACTTTTTTGTTGCTTTTTTTTTAATTTTAAACCACAAATTACTTATCTCCAAATCATTGTCAACTTCATAGATGTTTGGAAAAGTCTTTGGTGTCTTTGGGAAAACAATACATACTGAGTCTTGATCAGTCTGTTTTTGACCAGAGGCAACTGACTGGTCTAGATACCTCCAAGCTTTGGGAGAGGATTTGGGGTCTGAAGAAGTCATAATTCTGTAGAGATTCTTTAGAAAAGGAAGTCGGGTCCTTTAGAGTAGTTGTGGAATGAGGGCCCCAAACTCACTGGCCAGCTGGGATTGTTTTGAAGTGAGTATATTCTGATGATGGAATTTGAGGTTTTGATGTTAGGGATTTTTTTCTTTCTTTTTTTTCCTTTTTTTCTTTTCTTTTTTTTCCGGGTTGTCTTGTTTTGTTTTGTTCTTTTAAATTCCTGTGGAGACAATTCCATTCCAGCCTTGTTTCAATAAGCAGAATTTTTCAGATCAGGCCTAATTCCCTTGTGCTGTTCTGTAAGGCAGTATGGACAGTGTGCCTTGCTGCTCATAGAATCATTAAGGTTGGAAAAGACCTTTAAGATCATCAAGTCCAACCATTAACCGTGTTAATGTCAATCATGTTGTGGTTTCTGCAGTGTTGAATATACTGTGCCAACAGGGAATTTAAAAGTGGTGCTAAATGGTTTGGAAGACCTTTTCCTAGAACTTGGTTGTTGAAGTTATTGCTCCTCCTAAATAGTATGCATATGGTGTACTATCTTCCAGTCCAGCTGTCAACTCTTTTCCTGATTTCTGTTGTTGTTGTTGTTGTTGTTTGTTTTTGAGGAGTGGAGCAGGGGGAAAGGGGGAAGTGGTTTTCTTAGCATTCATTCAACAGAGCAATGTTCTTATTATCCTGGCTTCGTAAGGTCATAAACTTCAAACAATACTGGTAGCTTTTAAGGAGTCTGCAGTTGTGGACTTGGATACATTAATTAGTCATGAACCTGAGTCAGTTGGCTCATTTCTGCCAATGTTGATTTTATAAAACCTTTGTAGCATGGAATAACTGATGAAGAATAATCCTTAGCTGCGTAAGTAGTATTCAAATCTAAACAAAAATAATATTTTAGTTGAAAAATGTTGTGAAGCTATGCATCTTGGACCTGGGAGCTGTGACTTATCCTTAAACGCATAAGCTTCTGCTTTCCGTTTCATTGACCATTTTAGATTTGCTGTTCCATGAGAACTGAAAGAAAATATTTGTGTCTTTCCCTTTTATATGCTTTTGCTCAATACTTTCCCTGAACTGAATTTCTCTCGGCTCTTTGGTTTCTGAAGCTAATTTTTCAGTCTTATTCTAGTTTATTAGACTTACCTAGAAAGTGAGGAGGGAACAGTTATTAAGGTGGGCTTGTCTTCTGAGAACCTTTTAGGGAACTCTTACTAAAACAGAAACTGCCAAGTGTCTCCACTTAACTGAGAGACTAATGGCTCATGAGCATAGTAAACTTGAGTGTTTTGCAAATGGGAGTTTGTTTCCTCCAGGTCTGCATTCAGGGTTGGTAAATGTTCCTGAGGTTGCATGCTTGAGCTCTGACGCTTAGTCAAGAATAATAAATCAGCTTTTCTGAGAATCCGTCTTGTTGTTGCAAGTTCAGCCACAAAATAAGCTTTTGCATTTTCTGCAATTATTGGGATTTATGCCTTCCTGCCCAAGAGCTGAATTTGACCACCTATAATTTTTCTCATTTTGAGCAGTTTAGTTTTTCTGGTTTTCAGAAATGCAGCAAACTAGATCTGCACTAGTGTATTCCGTTTCTGTTTTGAAGTAAGAAGAAATTCATTTTGTAGTGAAAAAAATCTCTTAGTGTTCATCTTGGAAATCTAAATTCAGGTGAACAGACCAAGTAGTGAGCTCCACTAGATACTGGGTAGACATTTTCTTCCTGCTGTATATTTTGGCCTTATGTTGAGGAGTTTGATTTATTATTAAATTATTTGTGTATGCAGACTTCAATCTGTACGTATTTTATTTTGATGTATTAGGATTTGTAAATATTACTGATTTTTAAATATTATTTATGCACATACTTAAAGGACTGGTCTATCCAGAAAAGCAATTGCTAAATAATAAATGTTACTTTTTAGAAATACATTGCAAGATCATGAAATTGTATATCCCTCAGGGTTATTTTTGAAGTTTGGTTTTTTTCCTTTCCCTTCAGATTCAATTAGCAGTAACTCTAGTTTCATGTACTATAGAACTAAATCTACTGTAAAAAGATAATGCTGCAAATAATGCTTGAATAGAAGCGGCTAAAAAAACCCACAGAACTGACTGTCCATATTCATCGTAACCTTAAATTGGAAACTCTTACTGTTGCACTTTTTAAAAAAGTTGTTGGATTTTTTAATTCTATTTATTTTTTTCTTTCTTCATGAAGGTTGTGCTGAACAGTCATCCCAAATTGGGTAAATAATCTTGTACTGTATATGTGTATATGCAGTATAATACTAAGCAGACGTGGAGTCCTTTTTATGCTGCAAATTTTTAATGCTTATGTTGGTCATCACAAAATGAGAGAGCTCAAGTCCTGTAGGATTTCTCCCATGAAATTCTGAATTGTAAACTTAGGGTTTTGTATGTCTAAGGGAAAGCTGTGGGTTTTTGACAATTTTTAGAGTCTTGAATATGTTGATTTTATATAAAGTAAAGCTTCAGGTTTTTAAAACTATTTTCAACAAACTGCAGCTTGTTTAATAATTATGTGAACCAGAAACTACTTAGTTTGTCATTAATTCCTCAAGCCTAACACAGATTAAAATGTTCATTACAGTGCTCTCTAGAAGCTCAGCTTCCTTTTATTTTTAAATCTGAAATGATACTACATATTTGTATTTAAAATATGTATTGCTGCTCTAGAATGGTACCCTGTTGTCAAGAGGCATACATAACTGTACAATAGAATTGTAAATAGACTTGTAAATCATTTTTGTGACTGAAGCTCTTTGAAAATAAAATTAAAATGAACGGATATTTTAACTCTTCTCATTAGTTTCGTGAAATTGTTTTAATTATTCTTTATAGAATTAGATCCAAAGCTTGTTGAAGAACACAGACTCCCTCTGATGTCATGGGTATGTTGTTCAGCGCCCCTGTTTTTGCAGATGGGGATGGAGAAGGGTGGCTGCTGTGTTAGTGTGGTGCAGGGGGATCACACTGACTGCAGCTTTACCTGGTGCCTTATGAGAGCCATTCTAAAGCCAGACCTTGTACATGTGACAGCAGCTTGTTTCCACCTTCGCTTATTCACATGCTCCCTCTGTTTGGACATGTGGGAGGCGTGATCTGAGATGTCACCATTGTCACAGTCATTTCAGAAAGATCACGTGGAAATGAAGACACCTTTGCTATCCTGTGGCTCACCTTCTATTGAAACAGTTATTGGCAGAGCACATTATTTTAAACTTGAAGATGAGATACTTAAAATACCTTTTTACTTAGTAACAAAAACTTAATCTTTCAATTTCAAGCTTCTATTTTTAAAACTTAGCTTTTCTCTTTCAGAATCTTACAGGTTTTAGGTTTTGTTGGCCTGCCACTCCAGAAGACTTTGAGGAAAAAATGAAACAGAATGTGTCAACCTTGGAATGCTTAGCCAAAACATTAAGTAAAAAAACCCCTTCATTCCTTACTGAAATTGCTTTGACTCCAATCCTGCAAGAAAGTAAAAGTCAGAGCAGCTTTGTGAAGGTATGAGCACTTGGTTGTTTAAAGTGGATGTGTCCACTCCTTCAAAACCTGTGTAGCAGACTGGTGAAACTAACCTAACAAATTTGAAATTTCTGATCACATTTCACATTGAAATGTAGATTTCTGACTTCACTCAGATTTGCTTTGGGTTGGCTGAAGCACATACATCAATACCACTGCCAAAGAAGCTACGAGTGAGTTTTGTGCTGTTGTGTGTGTGACATAAAACTTTCTCCTGTTCTGTAAGTGGCTTCAAGCCCTACTTTTGGAGTTACATACAACATGTGGAAGTTGGTTGCTTGCACAGTTGTAGGCAAAAATCTGCTCTGAAGCTTCAAATATTGTTTGGCCTTTGGCCTGTCTCAGTAACTGGGCAGATACGGGTGAAAGTGTTATCTAGAGGATGCGTTTTGCTGTTTTACTTCCCATTTAAAGTGCAGTGTCATGGTGAAGCCTGATTGTCTGCTCTGCTCCTAGTAAGTTCCTTTTAAAAGCAGATAAGTTTCTAAGGTAGAGCTCAAAATTCCTTTTTCATGCTTGTATGAGTTTAGGAACTTGCAAGACAGTGAAAGAGGTAAGCACCACTGTAAACAATACATGTGCTCAGTGTTCTATAAAACTAAGTTCAAAACTGATTTGAGACTTTCAGTATAGTAACAGTATTAATGTGTTGCTTCTGGCATCCTTTTGTAGTCTTGAGAAATATTAAGGGGGGGCTAAAAGGTAAAAAGACTGTAGACCAGACCGTGGTAAATGACCAGCCAGGCTGGTGCCTTTTCTGGAATGCCAGGTGTCTCATGTGAGGGTTTGAGAGAGTTCTAATGCATGAGAATGTATAATTATGATCTTTATTGTGAGTATTACTGTATTCTGTACTGTTAAAATCTTTACATATTTCTTTAAAAAATACTGTTAGCAGCTCTAGATGTTTGCGACCCATAGGCTTGTCCATTTCTTGTGCCAGCACTTTCAGCCTTCATATCTTGCAAAGAATTTGTACCATTTTGTTTTTTGTTTGTCATAACTAGTGCTTTCTAGCATTTCTGAGCATCTAACCTTGTCCTCTTGTATACTCTCTTATCTTTTGCTATAAGACCAGGAAAACAGACATCACAAACCTACAGTCTGGTGTTAGTCTGTTTCTGATTTTTACAGACTGGCCTGTAGTCATACCTTCCAAGGGACCTGCATTTGCAGTTTCTAGCATGACAAATTGGGGGGTTTTCCCTCCATTTGATTCTCTAGATCCTTGCTTTTCTCGTCTCACTGAATCCTGTAGTTCTGCTGTGGTCTTGAATTAAGTTGGTGCAGGTTGAGATGCCAGTCAGGGCTTGAAACAGAAATTTCTTATGTGTTTCTGGATGGAGGCTTCTGCTCATGGGGATAGGTAAGATCAGGGGCAGGCTGAGTCACAAACTTACTGAGGGCAAAAGCATCACTGGCTTATGAGAGAGAGTTTTGGGGTGGGGAGGATTACTAGGAGGGCGAGATTCTCTGGAAGATTCTTGTTTGACATGTAAAAGACCTTTGGAAGAATGAAATCTCATGCTATTTTTTGGTGATGCATATGTCTCATTCAATGAGTTGTGAAAAGCCCACTGAGATCTTGCTTTGTGGCACCGTGTTGCTGGTCGTTGATAGCACTAAATGCCATGTCCTTCCCTTCCTGAGGGACAGTTAGAGATTTTACCGGACTTCAGTACTCTGAGCCTAAGTAAAATTTTTAATTTTTTTTAAAGCACTCCCTTTTGCTCTTTTTTTTTTTTTTTTTTTTTTTTCTTTTTAAATGCAGTAGCTGGTTTGGACTTGCAGCTGTTTTGGGTCCATTGTGATATGTTCTTGTCAGCAGTTCAGGTGCATGAAAAGCTCTGCTGTCTCTCCTGACTTCTCTTTAAGTGATGGGGGTTGTACCTGTGTCTGTCTGTGGGGTTGGGATGGGAGAGCTTCATCCTTGCCCCTGAAAAAGAGTATGCAAGGATGGAGCCTTCCTCTCCCCCCATGTTCCTGGTGCAGAAGGCTGACATTGTGTCAGCTATTCCAGTTATGTCTATGGAAGTTGTGGAGCTATTCCAGCTGTCCCAGCTGCTGCTTATTCTGCTGCTCAGCCAGGTGCTTGACATCCAGGTTTCTGATACACTTGGACTTGTTGATTTCATTGAGGAAGTATTTCTAGACTGGGTTTCTGTTTGACTTGCTCTTTCAAATATTACCATTTATACCTACATAGATTGCTTTCCTGTTTGTTTGAAAATGTATGCAGCTTTCCAACTTTTTCCAACTTTGTGGTGTGTTTCATGCAGATGTACCTTTATTGCTACAACTCCCCATCTAATTTCATGCACTTCTTTCCTCTCATTTCCCTGTATTTTTAATACCACTGCTGATAGCTCAGTACTGTGTTCAGCTGTTGAAATGAGACTTGTTGGTTATCAGATGCTCGCTGCTGTCCTGTGCCACATGGGGTCTTCTGTGTTATTTCAGGCTGTGTCAAAAATAGCCTGTTCCTTCTTGTGTGTTCCTGGGCTGTTCCAAGAAGCCATCACTTGAAAATGCTGAGACAGGATTTAACTGGACGATGCTGTTTTGCTTTTCACCACTTAAAGTTCAGGACAACCTTTTTACCTCCATTGTCTATTTTTGCAGGCTAAACTTTATTTTTAAACCTCAGATAACTTACAGTGGAAAAACACTGTGAGTGCAGGACCTTTTGATAATTTTTGAAAATATTTTTGGCTTGTACTTTAGTATAATATACTAAACCTTGTCTAGTGGAAGATATCCCTGTCAGCTGGAAACAGATGATCCTTAAAGTCCCTTCCAACCCAAACCCTTCTGTGACTCTGTAATTCTTTTCTGTTCAAATAAATACATGTCTTTTGACTACTTAAGTGTTTCATCATGATTTTTGTATACTTTTATTATAGTTAACTGGTACAAATACAAACAAGTAATACTTGATTTACAGAAGTAAATGTATCTGTACTTCTCAGTGTAAGCTGAGCACTTTAGAAATATTGGCAGTCAACAATAAAAGAGATTTTGAAGTTTGCTTTCAAGGCAAGGGAAATTCTGCACATATTTGTGGGTTTATGATATAATCACACATCTTTGTGAGCTGCTAAGTTACCTATGAACAAATCCTGATTCTCTCTTATCTCTTGTAACAGCTAATGTTTCTGGCACTTCAACAAGGATGTTGGTGTTTCGTTTGTCAGTGATGATCGAGCTTTTCTTCCACTTGGATGCATCTATTTGTCCTGAGAAGTGCGACTGCTCTTCAAAAAATGCAATTCATTGCTCTGGCCCCCACATAAAAGACCTGGAATTGTTAAATCTGCCTTGCAACATGACAGAAATTCACATAACAAATGCTAATGTATCGTATTTGCAGGATGTTTTTGCTAGGATGGTGGAACTGCAGCATCTCATCCTGTCTTCAAACAACATCGCTCTCGTTTCACCAATGGCTTTTAAAGGCTTGGGAAGGCTAAAAGTCCTCAAACTGCTAGATAATAAGCTGGTTGAACTTCCCCCAGAAGCATTTGATGACATGGTGCAACTTCAGCAATTGATCATGGAAAGTAACAGGTTGAAATATGTCGAGGAAGATCTGTTTGACAAACTGGCTAGTTTGCAGGAGCTTTACTTGAACAAAAACCAACTAACAGCACTTCCCAGTGGTGTGATGAAGAAACTTGCCAAACTCAGAATACTGAACTTGTCAAGAAATTACTTAGCAGCACTGCCTAGAAATATATTTAATGCATTAACCAGGCTTGAGAGGCTGATGCTGTATATTAACAGGCTGTCTTCAATAGAATCTGGTACGTTTGATAGCCTGAGGGAGCTGCAGGAGCTTTTCCTGCATTCCAATATCATCCATTCCATTGCCCCTGATGCATTTCATTGTCTTCGTAAACTGAGAACCCTGACACTCTCCAGAAACAAGCTTCAGGTTTTGCCTTCTGGGCTTTTTTTGCACTTGCATGACCTGTCTAAACTGACCTTGTACAGGAACCCACTGAAGTGTCTTCCAGAAGTATTGTTTGGAGAAATGAGGCATCTCAGTAGCCTATGGCTGTATCACACAAAGCTCTCAACAATACCAGATTTTGTGTTCAGTAACTTGACAAATTTAGAGCTTCTTGTGCTGAGTTTTAACCCAGAGCTTACGGTTCTTCCTAGGAATGTATTCAGTGGTCTGAATGAACTGCGGGGCCTTTCTCTCCATACAAGTAATATTTCCAGTTTGCCAGAGGGAATCTTTCTGAGCCTTCAGAAACTGCAGAACATTTCCCTCTTTGATACAAGGCTTGAGGTTCTTCCTAGAAACCTCTTTCATAATCTCAAGCACCTCCAGAAAGTTTACCTGAATAGTACTAACCTGCAGTCTCTTCCTGCAGACTTCTTTACTGCTTTACCTGAGCTGGAAGAAGTTGTCCTTGACGAGAACCCTTGGAAATGTGATTGCCAAATTCTTGGCTTCCGAGAATGGCTCCAAAAGAGCACAACAATAGTTAAAAATGTGCCATCTCTAATGTGCCACAGCCCAATGGCACTGCAGAATATTTCTCTTGTGTCTCTAAGCATCGATGACCCAGAGTGCCTGCCAGCCACAGCCATGACAGATCAGACATTCAGCTCAACTTATTCCTGGACTTTGACATCTCCTGTGATGGAGCACTTCGCATCATCTTGGGAGACTGCTGTAACAGTGGTGTCCGACATGGAAATCATCAGCACACCCACATCAATTCCTCCTGCAACTCCAGGTTTTACCTACTCCCATGTTGAAGATGTTGGACGACCTGGGTTACATTTCTCAGATGTTCCAGCCCAAACTTCTCCCAGCATCATAGCACGAACCAACACCGTCAGAGGGACAGATTTAACTACTCTTGTCTGGTGGGATGAGTTTCCAGCCCACAGCAGTGCTAAACCCTATTTTAATACCAGAGTTACTTATTGCCAGCTATTCTTGTGTGTTCACAGTTTGATTTTAACATTCCAGACTGTCGTCATTTTGCTCAGTCTGTATGTGATGGGTAAAACCAGGCAACTGTTGCACTCCAGAAATATTCCTGCTCAGCCTGTAGTTCTGATAAGAATATTAAGAAGATAGAGAAATCTAGCCTAAGAAAGAACTGGAAGTGTTGCTTTGGATGCTTTTTGAACGTTTGAGCAGTTAATACTCGATTTAGATCTGGATTACAAATCTTCATAGCAAAGACTATAAAGACCTTGTCTTTATAACATAATGGAAGTGAGTTTTATGCACCTTGCAGTATTTGCCACGAGTGGCTGTAATCACTGCAAATTGCTACAGCACTTGGTGCACGAACCCAGAGGGCGAGATGAAAGTATCTGTGGTCATCTCTACACGTGCACTGTGGGTTGCCTGCTTTGGAGTGCAGCCCTGTCCCTGCCAGACGCTGCTGCCTGCCAAGTGTTCACTGCTCAGATGGAGTGCCATCAATGTAGGAGCTCTCACATAGGAACATGGCTTCAACTGTGCTTTAGAGATCGCCCAAAGTACTCCAATACTATTATGCTTTATACTGCCTGCAATGTTTTGTCTCCTTACTGAGAAAACAAATGGTGATTTTGGGAGGAGATGCTGGGAAGGACCTTTAAACAATGAGGATGTGGGAAGAATGGTGTGGTGCAAGTGTCTTAACTTTTGCTTTCTGTCCTCAGCCCCTCTCCAGGACGTGGCATGAGGAGGGGGTACCGATTAAAGCCAACAGCTGAGGAAGATGCTGAGCTAGGAAGTATAATCTTGATATATTTGCTTGGAGGTTTTCTGCAAACTTCGTAAAGTTACTACAACTCTGAACTTTAAGTAAACACTTTCATCCTTAAACTTTTGCCAGGGGTCTGAAAAAACAAGGTGTTCCTAGCTGTGTGATGCAGGGAATCTTGAAACCAGAGTACCAGGCAGACGCCCAGGACTGAGGACGAGCTCCACAGGGGTGGAGCCCATCACTTCCGTTTTGAAGTTGGCTGAGGAATGTACACAACTCCATCAACTTGGAGTGTTCAGTTGCATTTTCAGTCTCACTATTTTTTACCTTATTACATCATGCTATTCCCTGACTTCCAGCCCTTTCAAATGTTGATGTGAAAAGGCAACTACTAGGCAGTAGTGTGGGTTTTGGTCTTTATAGTAACATTTTATTAATATTTTGAATTGTATGAATATTTTTGTTCATAAGTAGATTAGTCGCTGTCAGACTGCCTGTGCTTTAGTAACTCTTGGATTTAACTATCAGCTTTTATCTACATTAGGGGACTTTGTTTGTTCTTAAAAGCTCTGATGTGCTTAAAAACTTCTGGATATGGTTCCCTGACTGCTTGGGCCTGAGAGCCTCTACTCCAGCAGTCATTTTGTAACCTTAGTGACTTTCTAACTCATAAAGCCTTTCCTGGATGGCCTTTAAATGCACATGACAGACTTGAGGTGAAGAAAGCTTGTATTTCCTGCAGGTTTATGGTTGGTTCCCTGCTGTGTGTTACTCTAGGCAGTGAGAATAAACTGTGACTGCTTTGTTTCAAAGTGCTCTGCTGCTGGGCCTAAATTCCTCTTCCAGGCTGTGAAAAGAGAGAATGCGCTTCTGTAGCGTTAAATTATCATTGTCTTGCTGGTGACGTTTAACAAAATTTAGCAAACCTGGCTAAATGGGAGTTAGAGCCATCTCTAAAGAAGCAGAAATGTGAGTCACTTCAAGTGGTGCAAAGCAAACTGTGACTGGATTCATAAACAGATGCTCCAGAATATTTATTGCAGTATATTTGAGAGAAGCACAAAACCAACAGGGAGCTTTCTCCGTGGTGGTTCTGGGTGGTTGCATGTAGTATTTAGGAAGAGACATTTGTTACAAATTTAGGTTCTTGGTTGGACAGCTGTAATGACCACTTAGTGCTGTGCCAGCTGCAGTGCTGTCACACAGTGCCACGCAGGCATCTGCTCGCAGCAGGCAGATCAGTATAATCAGGACTAGTAAGGAAACGGTTCTACAAACCATGCTGGTGATTGTTCACCTCAGTGAAGGAAGTGTGCTCCAGGCACTTGGATGCACAGTGTCTGATTTCTAAGGAAAAGCACCTGTTTGCTCATGGTGTGGGTACAACAGCTTGCTGTCCGACCCGAGGGCAGCAGGGCAGCACCAGCTGCCGCCCCTCTGAGCCCTCCTCTGGCTGCCCCAGCCCTGCAGTGGAGCCAACTGGGCCCCCACGCTGCTCCTTGGCTCCCAGTGCAGTCGCTGAGCTCCAGCTCTGGCACGTGGGGGCTCTGGCACAGAGCTGTGTACACTCAAGTGCTAAGGCGAGGATGATTCGTCTTCCCGGGATGATTCTTCTTCACATGCTGTCATCGGGCTTTCCCCATGCTTCAGCCAGACGGGGGAAGTGAAGTCATCAGACAACAAAAGGCTGGAGCGATGAGTGCCTGGGATGGTTTACTAACTCTTCCTCTGAGGTGTACTGTTTTGAGCTGCCTCTGATTCATTGTTTCTTGCCCAGCAGAGCTCAGCCCTTCCTGGCCTGAGAAATCCAAGGATATCCTTATTTATACCCTATTTATCTTTTCCTGGAAAAGGCATAGTCTTCCAGGTCAGCATGATGCAGGCAGGAAGGCATCAGCCTGGTCCCCAGACCCTCTCTGGGCAGCCCTGCCTCGCTGCTGCCTCCAAGCACCGTTCCCTTGTGTGCAAGGATTTGCTCAGTCCCTGCAGCCCACTCTTCCATGATCTACTGCTCAGCCTTTGCCACCAGGCTGGGCTGGGGACACAGTGGGCTGGAAGAAACTGGATGTAACTAATCCCTGGCCTGGTGGGTCCTGAATACTGGGGAAGGGGTTGAATGCAAAGCACATCTGCGCACACTGGCTGAAGGGGTTGGTCCCTGTCTCTTGGCTCCTGATTGAGGTGCAGAGTCATGGTTAACAGCCCTTCATGTTACCCAGACCTCCAAGTCCAGGACCTGCTTCTGGGACCACATCCTAGCTGGGAGTGCTTGGGTGCCTCACCACTAGGCCAGCTGTGCCAGCCCAGCCATAGCTCGCTCGGTCCTTTCAAATGCTTGTTGCCGTAGCAGTTGCTCCTGTTCTCTCTGGTTAGGAAATCCTGGAGCAGTCGGAGATCTGACCCACCCTGTGCCAAGCCATGAGAGTATTCATTGTGTTTCCAGCTTGATGTTACTACAAATGCCATTCTCCTTTGTTGAGATTTGAATCCAGAGAGTCCCCAAAGCACGGGGTGCTGAGGGGGGAATGGATGAACTGCTACCATAAACACTGGCAGCTCTGCCTGTGTTGCAGCCACTGCAGCAAGCACTTCCAAGCCACCAGCACGCACATCCTTTCCTTGTGTCCCTGGTGTCCTCATCCTTTCCCTCCCACCACCTCTGTCCTGTGAGACCAGGAGCTGCTGGAGGGCCCTTGTCACTGCTTGCAGAGGGCAGCGAGCTTGGGCAGCTGCCTGTGAAATGCAGTTCTGTTCTCCAGCACACAGCAGCAAGATCAGAGCCTGCACCTCGGACCTTCCCTCTCCTGCTGGCAAAGAGAAGTAGGACGATGGCAGATGTGCTTGGAAAAGGCCCCCAGCAGTGCTCTGTGGTTCAGGAGTGCATGCGGCTGCTGGCTGCGAGGCAGGAGCCCTGGGAGCCTCTGCCTGACATTATGGAGCATTGGCTGTGTCTCCTCCAGGCCTCCAACCAGCATGGCTTGCCTGGGGCTGCTGATCTGGCAGCCCTGATATTAGAGCATTTCCTAGGGATGAAAGGAGAGCTGGAAGGAGACGCAGCCCAAGGCACATACCTGCCAGACAAGGCTGAGTGTTTACAGACTCACAGTGAGCAGAACGCCTGAAACTCCTGCATTGTCCCAGCTGGGGAGCGGCAAGCTAGGGAGGTGTTATGCCTCCATTTTTGTAGCCAAAATCTGGGTTTATACTCACCTGTGGGTGTTCATGGGTGGATAAGCCCTGGTATAGTATCTTACTTGGGCTAAGGGGGTGAATCCCATTTCACTTCAGAGTGGGGGCTTCTGTTCCAGCAGCACTCGGACCCATCCACCACTGGGCTCAGCCCTTGTGCAATTGCTGCTCTAGGACTGGCATGCCAGACTTCCAGCTGTGCCTTTGTGTCTCTCTGGATGGAAAAAGCTCAGGGCAGAGAGCCAGTGATGCCTGGCAGCAGCACTGCAGCCTGCTGTTCACTCCTCCGCTGGCTTCTCCTTAGAAGAAATGAGGCCCCTTCCCCCTTTGTGTGTTGGGAAGTGGTCCCTGGGGCACTTCGTGGTGCCAGAGGTAGCTTTACACAGGTGAAGCTGATCCAGGAACACTTTGCAGTGTATGAGCCCCGTGCGGTTGCCTCCCGCTCCAGCTGGTCCTTCCCCCCTTTCACAGCGCACATCGGACAAGCTCTTTCCGCTTCGGATTATCTCTGCAGGCGGACTTGGCTGCGGGCCCCGCATTCCTTCCAGCCTAGCGCTGCCCTGAGCCTGGGCCAAGCCCTGCGTGCTGCTGCTATCGCTCGGGCCAGGGCTGAGCCTGGAGGAGGCGATTCTGCTGCTGGGGTGAACCCCACTGGAGTCTGAGATCCTAAATGCCATTTTCCTTGAGCTCCAGGAGGGTTGTGGTGGGCCTGGTGCTGGTGCTTGGATGGAGGTTAGCCTGATGGCCATCCTTGCTAACCATCCTCGATGGACTAACGCTGCTGCTGCTCCCTCCCAAAGTTCCCATTTTGCATAAGCACTTTCCCAGGGAAGGCAGGACATGTCCCCATCCCTTGGGACGGATGATGGCATCATCTAACCATGAGCAGTGAGGCAGCCCTGGCCCTGCATTCCTCAAGCAGGGAGGGAAAATGTCACTGTAGTTGGATCACTGGACCTATGGAGGAGCTCTCTCCTTTGGGCTCCTCAAAGGATTAGGGTGGGCCTGTGGTGAGGCAGACGCTGCTGGTGTTTCTCTGAGAGTGGAGGTGGCCCCAGCACCAGGCCCTGAGGGACTAATGCCCCTTCCTTCACCCCTCAGCTGTGGCTTGAGCCTGTGGGTCCTGCTGCAGGGCTCAGACCCAGAGGTGTTCCCCTGTGCTGGAACACGGGGAGGACTCCCTCTGTGGCCCCCAGCCCAGCCCTCCACCCTCCTCCTTGGCTTCAGCGGTGTTTGGCACGGTGCCTGGGACCAGCTGGTCTCTGTGAGCACCGGGGGGTTTCTCACTGCAAGGTGGGCAGCAGTGCAAAGTAACCGGGGGGTCCCAGCCCTGCGCTGCAGGGAGCAGCAGGCCATGGGAGGTCCCATCCTGCCCAGGGTGCCAATTCAGGCAGGAGCTGGAGGTGTGCAGGGAGCAGGGGCTGAGGGGGGAGCTGGGTGTGCATGGCGTGGGTGAGCGTGCTCAGCTGCTTGGCAGATGAACAATGTGCTCTCCCAGCCAAGCCCACAAGCTGCTAATTTTAGCGATTACAATAATTTTTCCAAGCAGTCTCCAGTCCCTTGGTGGTTCAGAGCCACTGAGCTTTGCTGCATCCACCACCCTGGCCGTGGGGGTGGGCTGGAGGAGTGCCAGCGTGGACAGACAGACACAGGACTGTCCTGCTATCCTGTAGCAAGGCAGAGATCTCCAGCAATAAGTGATGCTGTGGTTGTGGGGCTCCATTGTCTCCTTGAAGGTGCAGGGGTACAACAATGGTTCCCCACTGTCCAGGGCTTGGTCAGGGGCGCTTCAGCCTCTGGCTGGTGCAGCTGGAGGTGGGAAAGGTCCACCAGGCAATGCTGAACCTGGGGCTTTCCTGCAGCATGAGACCCACTGCTCTCCATCCAGCGCCGTGTGAGCTCCTGCCTATGCGGAGCAGCCTCTCCCTGCTAAATGCTAATCTCACCCTCAATCATATCCGTTTGCTGTCTCGGGAGCTGCCTCTTCCCTCCAGATGTGCGGGGTGTGTATGTGCTGCTGTTCCAAGCTCTCACACCCTCTGTTTCTCTCCTTTGTAAGTAGCCTGGAGCAAGCTCCCATGCACTCACCTCCGGGAGTGGCTGCAGAAGTGGTGCACGGGCTTGTGGCATTCGTTACTCAGCCCTGCTTTATTTTCAGCGATGTCTTGAAGATAATCATCTTTTCTGGCCAGGAGGCAATCAGTTTCCTGAGGCCTGGGTAGAGGCAGGTGGGTTTTTGTCAGGGCTGTTACCTGGACTGCTCTGAAACTTTGCATTGTGGTAGGACCATAAATCTGATGGCCGCCCCCCCCTCTTGGGGCAGAGTGTTTGAGGTACCCACCACTGCATCCCTGTCCACCCTGGGGCAGCACTTCTTGGAAGGAGGCGAGTCCGACATTCCTCTGACGAGCTGGCCTTGGGGTAGTGGTTTATCGGAAGTGCTAAGGTTTCGTTTCTGTGTTTCCTCGCGGAAAAGCTGTGAGCTTCTGGATGAGTCAGAGCAGGCAGGAGCCCAGCAGCACGGGCAGTGGGCAGACAGAGCCGGCGATAAGGCTGTGCTAAGGCTGTGAGAGCCCTGCTCTTGTGCCAGGGCTGCAGGGAGCAGGCAGCTCCCAAGCCCAGTGCCTGACCTCCAGCTGCACCACTGTCACAGAAGTGGGGAGATTGTTTTGGGATGTGTGGTTCTGGGAAACTGCTGTGTCAATAGAGAGTGAACTAGAGCACTTGGTGGGTGGTGTTTTCAAAATGCCCATTCTCTGTGCCCAAATGCCTGGGTGTTGCCCCAGAGCAGGCAGGAAACATGGCTGGGAGCAGTTTCAGCCTCTGCACTCACTCTCCAGCCAGAGAGGGGTCTGTGGCCATCCAGCATGTCCTATGGCAGATGGGCCTTCCGTGTGATCTGACATAGTGGTGGCCGTGGCCTCCAGCTGAGGTCTCACTCCCTACCATGTTCCCACGATCCCTGTCTCCTTCCTTTGAGACTGTCTGGGAACTCTGCTCTCCATCCCTGCAGTTTGCTGTTTGTCCTGGTCTGGTCCCGTCTCTGAACAGGGCAGCTGTCCCTTCCTCTGCCCTGCACCCCCCCACTCCTCACAGCATGACACATTTCCTCCCCCTTCCCCAGTGGTAGCCGCACGCTGTTCCCATCCCGAGCAGCTCATCAGTACCTCTCGGAACCTGAGCAGGGGTGGCTGCACCCAGCGGAAACACGGGTGGGCTGAGACGGGATTAGATGCAGTCAGGGAAGTTCCAGCGCCCGTTGTTAGTGCGGGACAGCGGTGGCTCTCCCGGAAGCCCAAAGGGGCCATGTACGCTGACTCTCCTTAGCTGCTTCCTCCTGAATATCCGTTCCTGGTTGCTGCTGGACTGGGACTGCCCTGAGGAGGTGGGCGAGGTGGGGAGACCTGGGCTGGGTGATGGGACGCAAGGGCACCTCAGTGCACCCGTGTGGGTTGGAGAGGGCAGGGGAGGGGTGGCAGCAGGTGCCCCTGAACAAGTCGATGGATGCTTTCCAAACACCCCTAGGTACCAGGCTCCATCACCTGTGTGTCAGGACTGCCAAGGGGGCAGAGCAGTGGCAGCCACTGGGATATGGCCGTTGTGCTGCTCTGGGGTTGCAGGGATGACTGCAATGGGGGTTCCTTGGAGCCCAGGTGTTCCTCATGGCTCGTGGGCAACGCTCTGGCTTACTGAGGGCTCTCTGAAGCTGCCTGGCCCGTGGCTGGCACCCGCACAGCTGCTGACCCTGGCATGGTGCCTGCTTCCTGGCAGCGCTGGTTGTGGTGCCCACAGGACAGCCTGCAGCAGGTGCTTGTGGGTTTGTGGCCCATTGGCATCTGTTGCTGTGAGGGGAATAAGAGCTGTGACCTGGGCAGGGTCAGTGTGCCAGGGGTCTGTGTGTGCTGGTGGCCCTGGTCTGGGGCACAGCTGGAGGTCCTGACACTTACAGGAGCCATACATGGGGAAACAAGAGCTGTGCCTGTGCCAAGGAAGTGCCGTGGAGCAGCCCTGCTGTGAACTCGTGCCAGGGAAGGACAGGGTTGTGCCCAGGGGTCTGGCTTTGCTTTATCTGCCCATGGGTCAGGGCACCTGGCTGTGTCCCACTGGGGACTGGGGGGCTCCCAGGGCCAAGCTGCTGCCTGGGCACTGACTGACATGAGCAGCATGTTCACCGGGCCCTCTGCTTGTCTTCTCAAAAGAGCACTGGGGTTCAGGAGGGGGAAACCCAAAACTCCATCCTTGAGATGCTTGCTCTGCTGAGGAAATAGGAGTTGGAAGCAGCTCTGCTCCAGCGCTTTCCCTAACCCCGCCACTGCCCCTGTGCTGATTCATTGATTTGGACGGGTTATATACTGGGAGGGGAAGAATGAACCACACTCTGCTCTCTTGCCAGCACGGAGCTGTGCTCGCTCGGCGCTTGTGGCTGCAGGACACTCGGGTAAGTCTCCTTCTCCTACTGCCCCTGTGAGTGGACACAGATCCCAGGGACTCCCAGGGCAGCTCCGAGGGTTGGTGGTGGAGTGGTGGGATCTGCACGTTCAGCACCTTTTTATTTGATGGAGATGTTTATCTTGCAAGGGTTCTCCAAAAAAGTGAGACCACTTAGATGCTGTGGGAGCTGAAAGAGTTACATAGGCAATGTATCTTAGACAATGATCAACAGAGAAAATTAAGGGGGGCAAAGTAACATTTTGGGGGGCTGATGTTAGGAGCAGTGGGATGCTGAGGGGCTGAGCAGTAGAGAACGTTCAGCCTCTTGGTCTGTAAGTTTTTGTCCCTAGAAGAAAAAGAGAGATCAGTTGTTTCCAGCTGCCTTTCCTGAAGGTTGCTCCAGTGTGGGTGCTCTCAGTGCTGCCTTACCAGGGAGTGACATGAGCAGGGCTTTTGATGTGCCGAGCTTTTGGGGAAGTTTATAAATGTCTTGCTATAAACAAAGCTGTTCTTGGATACAGATTGTTTCCATATGGGAAACATAAACTATGCTGGCTTGTGGAGAGTTCCTCCCTCCCTGCCTGAGAGCAAGAGTGTTCCCTGGGGGTAGGGTGGGGAGGAGGGCAGGGGCTGTGCCCCAACACCCTGGGTGCCAGCTGGGGCACTGTGGCCACACCCCTGTGCTGCCTGAGTCTCCTGTCTGGCTGAGCTGTGCTCAGAGCAGGAGTTGCAGGTTTTCTCCCTCCCTTGTGCCACATGAAGCTGTTAATGGGGTGCTGCTCCATGCCAGTCTGGCACAAGGCTGCTGCTTTAATCTAAGGAGGGAGGAAGCTCCCAGGCCAGAGGAGGGAGGAGAGGGTGTCCATGGTATTTGTGCTTGTGGGGTAATGTAGAACTTCACTGTAAGGCCCTCACTTTCCTGGGACCAGCCTGCATACCCCATGCCCACATCAGACGTCCCACTCATGGCAAAAACAGGCCAGGCTGAGACCTCCTACCGGGAATGAGGGGAGCAAAGGGCCACCCCATACCCAGCCTGTGCTGGGGAGCTGGCAAGGGTCCTGTTGACCCAGGCTCCTGCAGGACTGGAGCTAAAGCATCCCTAGGCACTGCTCTTGGCTTTGCAACAGGAGCTCAGAGCTCGGAGGGTGGTTGGGGTGCTGGGGCAATGCTGGGACCCGCTGTGAGTGCTGCGAGCCAGCTCTGGTGAAGGTCTCGGCTCTTTGGTTGTGCCAGGAGGCCAGTGCTGCTGGTAGCAGCTCGCCACACACTGTAAAACAGGAAACCACACTCCCGGCTGCCAGAGGAGCCAAGAGAGCTGAGATGCCAGGGATGCCACTAATAGCTGTGGTATGGCAGTCAGGCATCGTGGCCCTCAGCTCTGTCTTGCTCTGAGCTCCTGCCTGGGCTGTGCTGAGCCTTGCCTGCCCCCAGCCTTCCTTGCCTGCCCTCCTCTGCCTCATTGCCATGCTGGGGGGCAGAATGGCCACAGCCTCGGTGGCTTTTTCCAGGGGAAAAGCAGCACCCATCCCTGGCAGTGGCCCTGGGAGCTGGGAAATCGCAGGGGCTGAACCCTCCTCCTTTGTTTTTCCTGCAGGCCCAATGGAGCAGGGAGGCTGGCAGCGGTGGCTGCTGCTGCTGGTGGGCATCCAGCTGGCCAGTAGCCAGTGCCCAGAGCAGTGCCAGTGTGTCCGTAGTGCCCAGGTGGAGTGCTTTGGTGCCGACATCACCACGGTCCCCAGCCCCATCCCTGCCAACGCCATGACCCTGCAGATCATCAACACACGCATCGCTGAGCTGGGCGACGCCGCCTTCGGCAACGCCTCCCTGCTGATTGGGCTGCGCGTGGAGAAGAACATCCTGTCGCACATCAGCCCCGGGGCCTTCCAGAACCTGCCCGACCTGCGCTACCTCAGCCTGGCCAGCAACAAGCTGCAGGAGCTCCCTGTGCAGGTATTTGAGCCTCTGGACAAGCTGGAGTCTCTGCTCCTCTCCAGCAACCAGATCCTCCAGGTCCAGCCTTCCCACTTCGCCCATCTGAGCAACCTCAAGGAGCTGCAGCTGCACGGGAACAACCTGAAGGAGCTGCAGGAGGGAGTGTTTGACCAGCTGACCAGCCTCACCAAGCTCAACCTGGCCAGGAATAACATCGACCGCCTGCCGCCCCGGGCCTTCGAGCGGCTGGCGCGGCTGCAGGTGCTGCGGCTCTACGAGAACCGGCTCCAGCACATCCCGGTGGGCACCTTTGATGGGCTGCCGGAGCTGCAGGAGCTGGGGCTGCACCAGAACCAGCTGGAGACGCTGTCCCCGGAGCTCTTTGTGCGTAACACCAATCTGCAGAAGCTCTACCTGTCCAACAACCTCCTCACCACTCTGCCAAGTGGCATCTTCTTGCCCCTGCACGCCCTCGCCAAGATCACCCTGCACGTCAACCGCCTGCGGGACATCTCCCCCGGTGCCTTTGGGCCCATGCCCAACCTGCAGGAGCTCTGGCTTTACGAGAATGAGCTTTCCACCCTCCCCACTGCCGTCTTCAGCAACCTCACCCAGCTGCAGCTCCTGGTTCTCAGCAAGAACCGGCTGCGGTCGGTGGCACCAAGGGCTTTCCAGGGCCTGGGGGAGCTGCTGGAGCTGTCGCTGCACTCCAATGCCCTGCGCCGCCTCGATGCCCGGGCACTGGAGGGGCTGCCCAAGCTGCAGAACATCTCTCTGCACCATAACCAGCTGCAGGCACTGCCACGGGGCCTCTTCGGGGCCACCCCTGGGCTGCGGCACCTGCAGCTGCACTCCAATGCCCTGGAGTACCTGCCTGCCGGCATCTTCTCCCCACTGACCGCCCTGCGAGAGGTGAGGCTGCACAACAACTCCTGGCACTGTGACAAGGGCATCCTGCCCCTGCAGGGCTGGCTGAAGGAGAACCCTCACAAGGTGGGTGAGATACCCCCGCTGTGTGCCCAGCCTCCTGCCCTGCAGGGCATTCCCATCGCCGGGCTGCCACAGGACCAGTTCCTCGAACACCAGTCCCCCACTGCTGTTCCCCATCCCAGCACCCTGCTCCCTGCTCCCACCTCTGAAGCAGCATTGCCAGAAGATGCCTCGATGGAGCCCCCCACGGAGCTGCCAGCCTCCACACAGGAGAAGGAGGAGAAGAAGGAGGAGGAAGAGAGGGGGCTGTGGGGGCTGACACGCCTGCAGGGCGGGGTGGTGGTAGCCGTCATCGTGCTGGTGTGTGTGGCCCTGCTGGCTGCTCTGGTGGCACTGGTGGTCTATGGCTGCAGGAAGAAGAGCCATGTCGTTCTCATGAGGATGAAGGCTCCGAATGAAGCCTGAGTGTCTGCAGACCCTGAGGTCTTGTGGGGTGCTTGTGGGGTCAAAGGACATGACAGTGGCTCTGCATCAGCTGCCCTTGCTGACTGGGATGGGACAACATCACTGTGTGCGCTGTGTGTACCCCTGTCCTGCTCTGCTTTGCCTTGCCCCAGCTCTGCAGCAGGGCCTCCCCACCGAGTGACCTCCCATGGCTGCCCACTATCCCCAGCCCTTCCTGCCTCCAGTGCAGCCTCTGTGCTCATTCCCTGCCTGGGTCCAGCAGCTGAGGTGTGGGGTGCAGAGAGGGACCCCCTGAGCTGGGAGCCACATCCTGGCCATGATGGTGCTTTCCCCAAATAACAGAACTTCCCCATCCTTCACCTTGCATCATTCCCTGCCGTGCTGCTGCCCTCATGCTGCCTGCTGCCCTCACCCTTGCCCAGCCCCTCTCCCCCACCTTCTGCCCCACCATGCGTCCCCCGTTGCCCTGCCTGGGCAGGCAGTGTGAGCCAGCATGCTGGGCCAGGAGCCGAGCGAGCACCTTCGCCCCAGGAGAGCTGCATGTCCTCTGCTGCTCTGTCACTCACTGGTGCCTGGGCAGGGCTCCCCGCGGGGCTGGGTTGCTGCCAGGCTGGCGCACCCTGAGTGTCTCAGCTTCGTCCCGGTTGCCCTCCCTGCCTGCAGGCAGGGCAGGCCAGAGCACAGCCAGCACCCTCCCCTGCTCCCGGCATCTGCCTGCTTCCCTCGTGCACCTCCAGCCAGGAGAGCCACGGGGCAGTGTGCTGGCATCAGGGATGGGCAGGAGCAGCCCCCCAGCCCTCACTGCATGCTGGTGCTGACCCTGCTGTAGCTGTGCCCCTGCCTGCAGCGCCCGGCCTCAGCCCCACAGGGTGCCAGGGGCTTGCTCTGGCCCCACCGTGAGGGTAGTTAGAGGAGTGGGACAATGGGTGTGAAGTGTCTGCAGGGGCTAGGAGAAGCTCGTGTGCTTGTGCCCCTGGGCTGCTGTAGCATGTTGGGGGCTGCTTGTGCTGCACTCCACCCCTGGTCCTCATTTCCTTAACACCCCCCACTAGCTAGGGAGCAACCTGGTGCTCCTCTGCTTGACAAAGCTTCTTCATCCTCTTCTTGCTCCCTTGAGTGCCTTGCTGTGTGTGCCCAGTGCCCCTGCCTGGTGGCAGCTTTTGGCCAGGGGGAATGCTGGCAGCACAGAATGGGGGGGTCAGCAAGTGCTGGCTTGTCTGCAATTTGCAAGTAGGTGCCATGCCATCCCCCCACAGCACCTGTATCCAGCTGCCTTCTCCACCTGTAGCAGGACCATGGGATTCAGCTCACCTCTGTGTGCGGTGCAGTGGCACCAGGCTGCCTGAGGACTGCTGCTGTGGGACAAGGTGCGTGTTTGGTGCCCACCCTGCAGTGCTGGCTGCTCATAGCACCTCTGTAGCCAGTGCTGGCACAAGCAGCTCCACGCTGGTGCACATGATGGGTCACTCCTCTGGGCCAAGTCCTGCATGGTAACAGGACACACAGGACTATGTCACGGGGCTGTTGGGTGCTGATGTGTGACCTTCCCATTAAAGTGCCGTTGTCCACTCCAAGTGCCAAGAGCTGTTTATTCACTTCTTTATGGTGCACAGCAGGGGAATGGCCCAGCAGGGACAGAGGCTGCACTTGATTTCCACTCAGAGATTTTTACAGTGTTGAGAAAAAGCCTGTACGGGTTGGTAAGGCTGGGAAAGGGTTAGTGGGCTGTGCTTGCAGAGCCCTTGCTGGTCCCTGAACTCCAGCCTGGGATGATGGACTAAGGAGGGCTAAGCCATACAACAGCAAAGGGTGGGCTTTTGGGGAGTGAGCTGAGACCTCAGCAAGCTTCTCAATGGAGACACTCTCTGCCTCCTGCACAGTGCCCTGCTGGGGTGGTGGGGACCTTGCTTGGCTCCCTTCAAAGCTGCCTGCCACTGGATTGTGTCAGCTGAGTTTTTCCATATATCATCATCTGCTCCATGAGACTGACTGAGTGCAGTAAAGTATCCCTCCTCCTGCCCTTGGGGTGCCTCCATGGCTGCTGCCAGCCCAGCCTGTTCCAACACAGGCCCTTGCAATGCAGCTCTTACAGTAGTGTGTGCTGCTCCTCTGGGCAGGTTGGAACTCCTAGGGAGTTCAGCTGATCCATGGGTCCCTCACCATCCCAGTGTTGGCTGGGATGCAAAACCACCATGATGGTCCCACAGTGGTCCCTTCCCTGTAGAATCGTAAGGTTGGAAAAGACCTCTAACATCACGTTCAACCTTCATCTGCCTTGCTAAGCTGCGCCTGGTCTCTTCTCTCATGGCAGAGATATTTTGAGCACCATTTCCCAGTGAGATTTAATAAAGTCCTGGGGCTCTCTTAGGGGGCTTCTGGAAGCAAGCATGCTGACCTCAGTGTGGGACTGGAGCCACCTGTGACAGCAGCACCCTGCCACCATCCCTGCACCAGTGGATGTCCGGGGCCAGGACCTCACTTCCTTGCCAGGATGCTCACAGGCAGCTGCCTCTGGCCTAACCTCCAGTCCCTCTGGGGCCCGGTTATTTTTCAAAGTACTCCAAGGACACGGGTTGTTGTTGTCGATAAGCAGTGAGGGGCAGCTCCGCCCCAGCAGGAACAGCTTGTCCCTGGCTTCAGCTGGCTTCCCATCCACCCCAGAAAACACTGTCCCATCTCGGCAAGCAGCATCCCTGCAAATCTGCCACAGGTTCAGCGACCATCCCTGTGATGCCACACTTGGTAAGTGGTACCCACACTGCTCGGGTAGTTTGGGGGCCTGGGATGGGTGGGAGCCACTGTTGGCTCTGGTGAACACAAGCGAAATGGAGGAAAGGAAATGCCAAGCCCAGCACTGCTCTCAAGTGCTGGTGTAAGTCCAGGAGAGCTCCACTGATGCGGGGTGTCTGTAGGTGGGCATTGCTTTGGGATGGGCAATACCCCCCATCACGAGGCAGCACTGGCATGTATCCCAACTAGGGAGGGACTGGCAGAGGTCTGGAGGCCACCGCCTCAAACAGTGCTTCTGTGGGCTGGGAATAGGTGTTTGGTCAGGCTGAATATTCCTCTAGCAGGTTTGATGCTGCTCTGATTCCTTGTGGAAAAAGAAGTACTCAACAGGCAATTAGAAATACAAGTGGTGGAGCCCACTCCTATTGCCACTGAGCTCAGAGCAGCCCTGGAGGGTTGTCCCCATCACCCAGTGTGTGTAGCACAGCCCTGTGTTTCACATATTCTCCTGCCCCAGAGCCTGGCTTTGTGCCTGTGGAGATATCTGATGAGGGTGCAGGTTCCCCCCAAGACTTCCATGGATCCACACATGTTCCACCTCAGCTGCTGCTCTGCAGGATGTAGCTGCTTGCCACCTTTGGCGAGGGTGGCACCACGCTGGTTGTCACAGGGTGGGCTGGAGCACAGAGTAAAACCCTTGGGGAGACATCTGGGAGGGAAATGCTCCCCATTCCTGCAAGGGGAGTGCTGGGGAGGTGCTGGCAGCTGGGGCTGGAGGGATGCCCCATGGCCAGGGAAGCTGCCTATGCTGATGGTGTCTCAGAGGTTGATCCTGCTGCATTTCTGGCTGCAGAAGACCTTTCCCCAGCAGCGCCTGCCTGTGGGTGCAGATTTCTGCCTTGTCAGGGCATGGGGTGAGGCTTGGTTCCTTCTCCAGTGCAGGCTGGTGATCTACGTGCTGCTAGGGCTGGGGTCCCTGCTGGTGAGGGGACTGTCCCCATCCTGTCCCCCTACCTGCCAGTGCTATGACACCTCCAAAGTCTTCTGCTCAAATGAAAGGATGCGGGAGATCCCCGAGGGCCTGCCAGGAAGTGCCACCCACCTCTTCATCGTGGAGACAGCCCTGAGCAGCATCCACAGCGGCGATTTGGGCTCCAGCACCACCCTCACCAAGCTGGTCTTCATCAACAACAACATCCAGGAGCTGGAGGCTGGTGCTTTTCAGGGGCTGCCCAGCCTCACCGAGCTGGAGGTGTCAGGCAACCCCTTGCCGGCCGTCAGCCTTGGGATGCTGGCAGGGTTGACCAGCCTCAGCAAGCTCTCCCTCAGTGCCAACGCCATCCGCACCCTGCAGCCAGGGTTCTTCACCGCCTCATGCCGCCTGCAGGACCTGCGCTTGTCGGGGAATAGGATCGAGGCACTGCCCCCTGGCATCTTCCGCCCTCTCCGGCACCTCCAGGCCCTGGACCTCTCACAGAATGTCCTGGCTGAGCTGCCGGATGGGCTGCTGGCCCCACTTGTCGCCCTTCGTCTCCTCAAGCTCAGTGACAACCTGCTGGCACGGGTGCCTCCTGGTGCTTTCAGGGCACTTGGCCAGCTAACTGAGCTCCACCTGGATGGCAACCGGCTGGAGGAGCTGCCGTCCAACATCTTCTCCGGGCTGAGGGGGCTGCGGCGGCTGCAGCTGCAGCACAATGCCCTGGGCAGCCTGGCCCCTGACATCTTCGCAGGTCTCCTCAACCTCACTGTCCTCAGCCTGGAGGGCAACCACCTGGCCACCCTGCCTGCCATCCTCTTCAGTGGCACCCCTGGCCTCCTCCACCTCTCGCTGGCTCGCAACCAGCTAGACACACTGCCCCAGGAGCTCTTTGCTAACCTGTCAGTGCTGGAAACCCTGGTGCTCTCACACAATGCCATGGATCACCTGCCCACTGGGGTTTTCCAGGGGCTGGCAGGGCTGACAAAGCTACAGCTGAGCCACAACAACCTCTCCAGCCTGCCGGCGGGGCTGCTGACTGGGCTGCCCCTCCTCACCGCCCTGGTGCTGGACCACAACCGCCTGGCCCACCTGCCCCCGGGGCTCTTCGATGCCAACGATGAACTGGTGCGTGTGGGGCTGTCTGACAACCCCTGGGTCTGTGACTGCCACCTCTCCTACCTCCTGCGCTGGCTCCAGAGCTTTGCTGAGCCCTTCATCCACGGGCAAGCCTTTTGTGCCAGTCCAACTGCTCTCCAGGGC
Organism: Callaeas wilsoni; assembly: GCA_013398955.1. NCBI lineage: Eukaryota > Metazoa > Chordata > Aves > Passeriformes > Callaeidae > Callaeas > Callaeas wilsoni. The sequence continues at coordinate 33,644 of VWPU01003449.1, read as the reverse complement.
CAGTCCCTGCTGGAGGTCCCCCGCGGGCAGCTGGAGTGCCCAGCAGCACACGATGTCCCACCAGAGGAAGGCTGGGACACAGACGCTCCGGGGCAGTGCACTTACACCAACCCCGAGGGCACTGTAAGCATGGCCTGCAATGCCACAACCTGCCAGGAGCTCAGCCTTCGCCTCCCTCCTCCTGGGCAGGAGCAGGGCTTGGGGCCAGTGTACCAGGGTGCCTGGGAGCTGCGCTCCCGCTGTGGCACACTGCAGGTCAGTGTCCTTGTCACAGCACAGGGCGGGAGCGAGGCCATATCACCAGGTCTCCCCACGGTGTCCTAGAGCTTGGGCAGGCGTTTGCTTTTGCACTGACAACCTCTGAACCAGCCTGGGAAACAAACAGCTCTCTGTCTCGCTCCACTACCGCTGCCATGGTCACCAGCTGTCACCGAGCTCTCCGCAACAGCTGGCCTGGTGGTATTTATCCTCTCAGCTATGTGTTTCCTGTGTATTTCAAATATAATTAAAATGTATCTATTATTTTTCTGTGCTACCAGTTTCCATGACAGAGAGAGGAATCATTCTGTTCTCCCATCACCGTCTGTGTGTCTGGGAGAGTCAGTGAAGGTCGATGTGGTACATTGGGATCTTGTCAGGAGCTGTGCATGGTGTGGCATAGGTGCCTGAGGGTGAGTAGGTGCATGTTCGTGGTGTGCTCATGCCTGCCCGCTGCAGCCACCTTCCCTTGGCACTGCAGAGGGAAGAGAGGCCCAGCTGCAGCCTGGCAAAACCTCAGGACACGGATTTGTGTTGTCCAGGGAGGTGTGGGTGAGTGCTGCTGATTGCCCAGCAAGGGACATGAGCTGCCTCGCTGCAGGGTGAGCTCCAGCCCAGGTGTGCACCAGCAGGTTGTCCCCTCCCACCCTGCTAGGGCTTGGTCTGCAGCCCTGCAGCCTGAAAATGGAATGTGGCAAGTTTCACTTAAACAAGAGGAAGAACTGGACTGTGAGGGTGAGTGGAACGGACTGCCCAGTGAGGTTGTAGAGCCTCCTTCTCTGAATATACTCAAAAGCCATCTGAACAGAGCCCTGGGTACCCAGGGAACCCTACTTCTGCGGGGAGGTTGGACTAGCTGACTTTCACTGGTCGCTTCTGACTTCACCCATACTGGGATTCTGATTCTGTCAACTGTGAAGACGAGGCACAAATTCCCAGCATCGCTGCCCACCCAGGGGGTGACAGCTAAGGCGTGTGCTCCCCTGAGAGGGCGAGTGTGGGTGCACACGCGGGGGTGTAAGCGCACACGCGTCTGTGCCTGTGCGTGCGTGAGTGCCCCTGTGTCTGTGCGTGTCAGCGTGGGCCTGTCCGTGTGTGTCTGTGCGTGCCCGTGGGTGCCCGTGAGTGTCCCGGTGGCTGTCCCTGTCGGTGTTCGTGTGCCCGTGCGTGTCCCGGTGGCTGTCCGTGTGTGTCTGTGCGTGCCCGTGGGTGCCCGTGAGTGTCCCGGTGGCTGTCCCTGTCGGTGTCCGTGTCCCTGTCCGTGTCCGTGCCCGTGCACGTTGGTGCGGCGGTGCTGCGGCACCATCTCGTGGCCAGCGGGACGGGGCTTCGCGGGTCCGGCAGAGCCCGGGGAACGCCCCGTGGGGACACGGGTGCATACGACGGTGATGTTGGAAAGGGGTAAGGCTGTTGAAAATGTGCAGTAGTTTGTTTTTATATTTGCCAGGAAAAGCGCAATGAAACGCAGCAAGCAGAAGCTGAGTTTTTATGGGAGCGGGTGAAAACGGAAGAAGACGTTTAAATGCAATCAGTGCAATTCCCCATTGGGAAGGGATGGATAGCCTGTCAGTTTGTCTTTGCCTCAAAATGAGCATTCCACAAGATGCCCTGCACCAGCCTGGAGCTCTGGGTGTCACCGTGGGAGGGTCTTTGGCTTGCACTGGGGTGCAGCATGCAACACTAGGGCCAGCGAGGTGTGGAGCTGTGGGACTGAGCACAGAGCCCCGCTGTTGTTCTATCTGTCCAGCCACAGATGTTTCACTGTTTATAAGCATTAAAAAATGGCTTTGGAACTGCACTTTTAGCTACATAAGGCAGATCCTGGGGAATGAAACAGCTGTCTGTTGTGTCAGTGGGGGTGGTGTTTGTGAAACTGGTGACTTAGCTTGGTGGAGATATGGGATCACGGAGACCATTGCCTGCAGACAGGCTAGACTGGAGATCTTCAGGTTTCCCTGGATGCGACGAGTCAAGTGGTGCCAGCAGATAACGCCTGGGGAGTACGTGACTGCGTCCCCTCCAAGGGATTTCTGCCGTGGCCTCCTGCACTGGGGGCACAGCTCCTGTGCCGGTTCCCCAGCCGTCCCTTATCTCCCCACACAGTCCTGTGTCCTGACCTCACGTGAAACCGAGCCCTGTGCCTGGGACGTGGATAAAGAGCTGGCCAGGTGATGAGACCCCCATCTGGTGTCCTCACTGCTCGCATGGCATGGCTCGCTCTGGTGGCTGAACTCGTTTGCAAGTGCTCAGCCAAGTAAGTGATGCAAAATGCCTTTTTTTTTCCTCTTTAAAATGTGCTGGGAGGGATGGCGTGGAGGGCTGTTGGTTGTTTCCTTGCAGTAAGGAGCAGGGGAGGCTTCAGTACCATGAGCTGGGATCATCCCTCCATGACTCTGCCTGACTGGAGTGCGGGACAAGCAAGGGACCACAGTGAGGGTTTTAAAAGGGCTTTGTGGTTCAAAACTGTCTATTTGCATCCCCACACACTCAGACACTTCCACATTTCACCCACTGCACTGCCCCTGCAGCAGAAGTGAAGCAGGCACTTCTACAGCCACAGCCCTCCACCTGAGTCTCCCTGGGGAGAGGATAGGCAGGGATCAGCAGTGCCTTCTGCCCTGGGAGCCCTGGGGGGGCAGCCTGCACAATTGATGTCACCTCCCACCCATTTCTCCTCAAACCCGGTGGCTTTCAGTCTCCTGTGTTTGCTGACATCTCAACATTTTTTAAGAAAATAACTTTTCATAGCAGATTTACCCTCCCAGAATAAGTTTTTTTGCATGGTCAGCTTTGATGGACACCCAAGAAGAAGCCCATACCTCTTCTCCCTGCTCCCACCCAGGGCTGTGAATCAAAAGTTGGAAATATGGTCCCAGTGAGGTGCTCGTGGCAGTTAAACCCCAGTTAATGTGTTAGTTGAGTGTTTCCAAATGTTTCCCTGGAAGCAGTGGGCTCTACTAGTAGGTGTGCATCAGTAACTTCACTTCCTACATGCAAGGCCAGAGCCCCAAATGTTAGGTTTTAAAGAATTCATCTGTGGACATTCCAAGGTTTTAATGAGCCTTGCTCTAAAGCTTGGTTGCTGTTCACAGGTTAACTATTTCTGTCTGACAGAGCTCCATAACCAAGGCCAAAATATGGTGCAATCAGCAAGAATCCTGAAAAAGAGATGCTTAGAAGCCATGTTTTAAATCAGCCCCCTGAACTGAGAGACGCAGCAATGAAATAGCAAGTCTACCCAGCAGAGTGTGTAAATTCTGAGCACACAAGGTCCTCTGGTCTTGGCTGGCTCCTGGGAGCCTTGCTGATCCCTCATTAGCAAGTGCAGGGCTGACTGCTTCTGTTGTTGCATGAATGGGCTGTTGCTGTGCTGACTAACTGGACCCACTGGGGCAGCACTAATGGGCAGCAGCACTTTGCCTTCTTCACCCGGGCAGACTGAGCCTACAGTTCAAACATGTGAGAAGGAGGACCAGAGAACAGACTGTCCAGCTCTTGTCCCTCCTGGAGCATCTCCCAGTGCAAGCCATGAGCTGGCTTGCTTTCCATCCCTTGGTACAAACAGCAGTGAACTTGTGTAAATGCAGCGTATGTTTGCTTGTCCAGTCTCTCTCTTTCTCATTAAATGAACTGTGGCATGTGAATAGAGGAGTCCTGAGAGCTGAACAACAGTGTGATACCACAGTTCATGAGCTGTGGACAGAGATTTCTTGTTCTTCATAACTGATTTTTGAAACCTTTATTTTAGGACAATGTACCAGTATTTCCTTTTCCTTTTCCTCCTCTCCTTCAATCCCCGTAAATGCCAAGATCAAATCCTGGGTGAAGATCCATATGAAATGCCCAAAGACTACCAGGAGGTTTACAGAGGGACAAAAAATGATGTAAAAGAGATCCCAAAAATTGCAAAGCCCTTTGTTTCTGAGATGATCTTTGTGCAAACCAGCATCACTGTTATAAGGAAAGGTGCCTTCAGGTACATGCCCAACCTGATCAAGATTTTGTTCATTGGCAACAAGATCAAGACTATTGAACCTGGAGCCTTTGATAATTTGGACAAGCTGAGGGACTTGGACATCTCTGGTGCCTCATTAGAAGAACTATCTGTGGGCACTTTCCAAAACCTCCCAAGTTTACAGAGGCTGGAGCTGAGAGACAGCCAGCTCAGATCCATCCCCAAAGGCCTTTTTGATGGCCTGGAAGGTTTGGGAGAGCTCTCCCTGCACATCAATGCAATCCCTTCTCTTCCAGAAGGCATTTTTGATTCTCTTGTCAATCTAACTTTTTTGGACCTGTCTAGAAACAGGATCACAACTCTTCCTGTGAATGCCTTTAGCAAACTCACCCAGCTGCAAGTTCTTCGGCTGTATGAGAATGACTTGCAGGACCTCCCAGAGGGACTTCTAGACAGTCAGCTGGAGCTGCTGGAGCTCAGCCTCCAGAGGAACAGGCTCAGGGCACTGCCACCCAGGCTTCTGAGGAGCCTGCCTCACCTGGAGAAACTCCTCTTGGACAACAACCTCATCAGGGTTCTCCCACCTCAGGGCTTTTTTGGTTTAAACAAACTGAAGTTGCTGACTCTGGGTTCAAACCATATTATGGAGCTCCCCTGCTGCCTTTTTGACACCATGCCACACTTGCGTGAGCTGGATCTGGGCAGGAACAGTTTGGCCACACTTCCAGATGGCATCTTTGTCAACCTCACATCCCTTGGCAAACTCATCTTGTCCCACAACCAGCTATCAAACCTGCCAAGAGGAGTCTTCAGTGGGCTCAGCAAGCTCTTGGACCTCCAGCTGGACACCAATCAGTTCTCTTCTCTGGATGAAGAAGTCTTTGCTTCTCTCCCAAATCTGAAAACCCTCAACCTTCGAAAGAACCAGCTGGAGAGTGTTTCCCAAGGGCTCCTAGACCCCCTGAAGAAGCTCAGCTCAGTGTATCTGAGTGGTAACCCATGGAGATGTGACTGCAACCTCTGCTACCTGCACCGCTGGATCCTGGGCAACAGTGAGAAGGTCAAATTGTCCACCCAAGTCTCCTGCAAGAGCCCACCCCACCTGGCAGGGCAAGCAGTAACATTGCTGAGGGACGAACACCTGATTTGCCCAGGTACTCTGCCATTTTACTCCACACCATCACAAAGGATGTCAACATTGCTGTCACGTGGAGCCATATACACAGCAGCACCAACCATGCTGTCGTTGGCAGCTTTTCCCATCAGGACACTGCCAGCCACTCTTTCACCTGTGGTCACCTCTGCTGTGTTGCCAACCATGCCACTGGAGGCTGCCTTCACCACTCTGTCACCAACCAAGCTGTCTAAGGCCTTTGTCACCACTCCACCACCAGCTGTGCTGCAGAAGGCCTTCAGTGCCAGTCCATCAACAACCAATAAGCCCAAGACCACCATCACCACCCCATCACCAGCTGTGCTGCCAGAGACCTCCATCACCACCTCATCACCAGCTGTGCTGCCAGAGACCTCCATCACCACGCCATCAATAACCAGTGTGCCCAAGTCCTTCATCACCACACCATCACAAACTGTGCTACCAAAAGCCTTCATCACCACCTCATCACCAGCTGTGCTGCCAGAGACCTCCGTTACCACCTCATCACCAACCGTGCTGCCAAAGGCCTCCACTGCCACACCATCATCATCAACTGAGATGCCCAAGGCTTCCATCACCACCCCATCATCAGCTGTTTCAACTTCAGCCATCGTAAGGCTACACCCTCCTGGGGCTACCCACCCAGAACCTGTGCCACCCACTCTAGCTTCTGCCACCACACCGATGCCAACAAGCTCACTGGCAGCCACCACCAGACAAGAGCCTCCTGCTCCTTCAGTGCCCAGGGAGAGGCCAGCCACCATCCCACAGGGAACACCCACAACCCCCCTTGTCTCCCCTTCCTCCATGGCACTCTGGCCATTCCCCAGCACTGCTGCTCTGGGCACAGTCCCGCTGCCCTCACATTCACCATCGCACCATGCTCCTGCAGCAGACAGGGAATGGGGCCATTCCACCACGTGTGACTTGTCCACAGCTGGTGCCCAGCCCACCACCACTGCCCCCCAGCACGCTCCTGCCCCGGCAGGCACCGTCCTGCTCCCGGTGCCTCCCATTCCCACAGCATCAGACTGCACGAGCCTCTGTCCAGCCTCCCCACCCCTGGCCCCCAGCAGTCATCGTGCCTGGGGCTTGTCCCTGTGGACCAGCCCATGGCAGTGCCAGGTGTCCCTGGCCTTGGGGCTGGCCATGCTGGCACTGCAGGCAGCCTGCACACTCCTGGGGGTAGTGGTCGCGCTCCTTCTTCACCAGGACACCCGCCACCACCCCGGGTCACCTGTGAGGCTGCTGAGCCTTCAGGCCCTGGCTGCTCCGGGGACCCCTGAGCCAGCCCTGGCACCACCTTGAGCTTTGCTGCCCCTGTATGACCTGGGCTGTGCCAGTTGTCCTCCTTTAGGTCTGCAGCCGTGTTGGCCGCAGGGTGCGCTGTCCCTGGAATGGGGGTCCCAGCACCCAGGCCGATCCCAGTGTAGGGGTCCCAGCCCGCCCGTCTGTTTTAGGATGCTTTCCGGCTGACTGTGGCCGTGCTGGGAGCCTGCAAGCCTATACGCGGTGTCCCTGCCTGACGGCCCTTCTGCCAAGGGACACTAGATGGCATCCCGACACAGACAGTGGCTGCCACCGCCTGACCGCGGCCACCGAAACGCCGGAGCCTCCGCACCCACCGGCCGGGACCCCGCCGCACCGCGGACACGGCCGCTCTTTGCTCGTAGGGTCAGGAGCCCCTACCCGAATCTCCTCCCATCCCTGGAAGATGCTTGCAACCCTTGGGGAAAGATATCACAAGGCTTCCTGCCCCGGACCCTGTCTTCTTCCCTGTGCCACGTTACGGGTTGTGTCAGTGTCTGTACCATCATACACAGACTTCTTCCCCCTCCCTCTCCTTGTCCTCCTCCCTGATATTAAAGCCTCCCCTGCACGTCTGATGCGCTGGTAAGAGCATTCTTTTCATGCTGAGGCTTTTCTTGCCGTGACCTGCTGTGGGGGATTCCTGTTGCTTGCTGGAGAGTGGGGTCCCCAGTCAGTGCTGGCCATCAGGGACTGGTGTAGGACCAGGGCTGACTCTCTGCAGGCAGTGGCACCGTGAGACAACAGATAAGCTTTTCTTCCCACTCTTAAATCTCATGTCCCCCAAAACCTCTTTGTGGTGCTGCCTGCCCAGCCCCTCTGGAAAAGTGATGTTTCAGCATGGCCGGCCATGTGCTTCTTTAGCATAACCTCACCCGATGCTGAGCCCTGGCTGCAGGATGGGAACAGGTCTCTTGGGAAACTCGGGAGGAAGGGTTGATGTGAGCCTTTACCTCCACAGTCCTGGGCTCCTGCCAGGCCCAGGGAAGTGCCAAACTTAAACAAAAGTGACTGTTCCTCTGCGGTTTCTGCCATCAGAGAAAGTGTTGAAACCTTCCCTGGGAAGCTTTATTCCAGGCGAATTTGAGCTGATGAACACAGGGATTGTTCCCTTGATTCGGGTCTCTGGGTACCTTTTTTTTGCTCTAAGTTCAGTGTTGATTTTGCCCTGTGCAAGGTAAGCTGCTCCCAAATTTGATCACAGTTTCTACAGGGTTGCAGGTGTCTGTCTTCAACTCCTTGCTATTGCTGCTGGTGCCTGCTCCATCTTGTCCTGCCTTTGGGTGGCCTTTCCCAGTTGTGTGGCATAGGGGCTGCCTGGCTTGGAGATGTCCCAGGGAAAGAGTCCCTGAAAAGCAGTAGTCTGGACATGTGCTCCACAAGAAAAAGTGGGAAAGCAACTCAGGAACCTCCTGGCCAGTGAGCCCCGAGCACCCCAGTTCGCTTGCCTGGTGCGAGACCAGGGGAAAGGGAGGGGGCTTTGTGCTAGAGTGCGTGCCTGCAGCTATGCATTAGGGACCTGGATATACATCCTTGCTAAGAACCTGTGCAGTGTTACAGGCCCTTCAGCTACTCCTTGAAGTCCTGCTGACGGCTGTGAAATATGGGAGGCGAGCGTGGGGCAGCACATCTGGGCGGGATGGAGCGAGCGGCTCCGGGGCCAGGACTGGCACAGCAGGTAATGAGATACAGATGAGGGGGAGGGAGTGTTTTTTCTGGCAATACAGATGGACTCGGCTTAATACTTGATTTAGAGGGTTTGAAAGCGGGGCCTGGCTGCTGGGGAACAGATCTCGAGCACTTCCCGAGGTGATGAGGGGGGGTCTCTGCTGGCTTTTCAGATATTTAATGGCCCAGCGCAGTCTAAACAGGGAAGTACTTCGGGGTGAGATTAGCACAACATAATCACATCTTAAAAGGTCTTCAGAGACACAAGGCACGTCCGCTCTCATATTAATTACTGGTTATTAATAAAGCTGGGGTCAGGCGTGAGGTGTTTGCTCCGGAGCGTGCTGGTTCCCTCTTGGCAGGGCGGTGCTGTATCCGAAAGCAGCACAAAGCCCTGCAGCCTCCACCTGTGCCCATCCGGCTCTGGAAGCCAAATGGCCAACATTCCTACAGCTGCTTTTAAAACTAATTTGCCCCATAATACCCCAAAAGGGCCACGTCTTTCTAAGTGCCCAGAACACCTCTAAGTGCCTCAGAGTGCTGTAAAATAATAACAGCCAAGGGTGTTCTTAGCACGGGAATTTCCTGCTATGATCGATTTGTAATTTGCAATGAAAATACAGCGTGCGTGTTCCCGGGGCCAGGCTGGTGCAGCTGGCTCACAGGCAACAGTCGGCTCCCTCCACCACTTTAGGGCCAGTCCTTGGAGGGTTATGGCTGGGCTGGGAGGAATTAGCAGCTGTTCCCATTTGCCCCTGTTGGCTCCAGCGTACTCCAGGAGGGAAGGAGCTTAGAGGGATGCACGGTGTCCTGGGGGTGATGTGCCTGAGCAGCCTGCGGGGCAGCACGCTGGGGTTTCCTGCTTGCTGAGCAAGAGCAGCCAGAGAGCACATGGAGATGGTGCAGAGCACGGGGGATCTGCACCAGGGAGACCAGTGTTTGCTGCTTCAGGGCTGCAGCTCACTGCAATGAAGGCGTGTGGCTGGGGCAGGTGCTGTGGAGTGCACAGTCCTCAGCTCACCCTCTCCACTCTGCTGTGGGCAGCCCAGGCATCCTTTGCAGCACGCCACTGCACTGGGTAGTGGTTGGTGGTTTTTAATCTGTGAATTTCTCTGGTTTCTCTGAACTCAGGTAAGATTCATAGCACCATGTGGTGAGGAGTGCCCAGGATTGCCCATGCACTGAACGAGAGACACCACCTTACTTTGCTCTTCCTCTCCTTGCTGCTCCTTGCATAGGATGCCCCTGGTTCTTGCTTTGGAAAAAAAAGTTGAGCATCCCCGTGTGGCATCTCCAGGCTGCTCGTGACACTCTACACCTCCTCCCAGTTGCTGTGACTGCCTGAGGTCCTCACAGGCTCAGGTGACCAACTTTTAGAAGCAGAGACAGGACACCACACGTGTGTCCTTGAGTAATGCTGGGACCAGGGGTCTCCAGCATGGCCTAAGACTCCTGCAGCTGCTGCTGGCTCTCTTCCTGCCCTGTGCAGGTGAGAAGTGGTTCCCACAGCACTGTCACTTGTGCTGCAGCACTGACCTGTAACCCTCTGCATGTCAACCCTGCTGGGTGCCACCCATGCTGCGGGTGTGGTGGCCTGTCCCTGCCACCTGCCTCAGTTCCCTTTCCTGTCCCTGGGGCACCCCATGGGCAGGAAGGGGGCTCTCAAGCAAAACTCTTTTTTGTGGCTTGTGGGAAGGGGGGCAGTGAACACCTGCATGAGGGGATTTGCACAATAACTCAGGCGAGGAGCAAGCCTGGGCCTCTGGTAGGCAAGTCTCACTGCTGGCTTGTGATGGGAACCTGTCCCAGCTCGTGGCCATGCTGCCACAGCTTCCTCCCTGCATGCCTGCCTCGTGTGCCAGTCCCAGACATGTGCCGAGCTGTGCTGGGAGCAGTGTCTCAACAGCTGCTGGTGTTGTTTGAGAGGCATGGGGAGCTGGGGCTGACTTCTCTGTGTGCTGTGGGCAGAGCAAGACGGGGCTGGTTTGGCACCTGGTCCTGTAGGAGCAGGGAGATGCTGGCAATGCCACTGGAGAGGTGGGATGGGTGACACAGGACAGGCAGGTTGAGGACAGGAGCTGGGGCAGCTCCCTGGCAGAGGAGGCAGCTGCTGGGATCAGCCTCAGGTCCGGCTGCACAGGCACGTGCAGCACTCACCCATCCCCTATTGCAGTCAGCAGAGATGGCTGTCATTGCTCAGTGTGCTGCTGTGCCTCCTCCATGCAGGTGTTGGTTTTGAACACCAGCACCACTCGGCTGTATGTCCTGTGGATGGTTTGTCTCCCCCTCTCCATCCTTCCCATTCAGCATCCCTCTCCACACCCACTCACAGCACCCATCCGGCCATGTCAGGCTGCCTGTGGCAAGGAGCCCTGTGAGACACATGGAGCAAGAGCTGAACTGGGACATTCCTTCATCTGCTTTGCCCTTGGCATCTCACAACCCTACTGCAGCAGGAGCCCGACTTCTCCAGGGGCAGACGGGGCAGCAAGAGGACACACAGAATGAAGGACGAGGCTCAAGCAGATGGGGGGCTGACACCCCTGGCATTCTCATCCTGTCTGCCTCATGCCTTGGGCTGTCCAGGCTTTTATCCAGGATTTGGGCAGGGCATGAGAGCAAGGGCAAGAAAAACAAGCTGGTGCATCCTCCCTTGGGCAGTGAGAGAGCCCAGAGGGGCGGAAGTTCCTGTTTGTTTAAGGTGCAAACAAGTGCTGTTAATCTGCTGCCTGTTTGTATTTCTTTAGAGCCCCTGAGTGTGGGGGGAGCGGAGATGGGGTCTCCCCTTTGTGCGGGGGCAGGGTCAGGCTATTGGAAGTGGAGGTGAGAAAACACAGAGGGGCAGCTGGAACCTGCTTTGGGAGGGAAAGATTTTTTTCGGCTATTTATGATAATTAGTGGGAAACCTTCCTCAAGCGTTTCAGATGATTCTGTAATGAAGTTGGGTCGAATGTTTCTGCTTTGTTCCCCTGGAACCATTAAAAATCCCCCTTCTTTGGCTGCCTTAATGCAATGCTGAAAAGGCACAATGGCATAAAAGTGGCTCTGGGCAGGGCGGCACGCCTCCCGCCCCACCAGATAGAGCCCTTCAGAGCCCAGATTTTCTGGGTTATAAACCTCAGCACTTGTAATGTTCATGCAGAAGCTGCTGTGGATCCTGTGCCCAGGGTTCCTTCGTATCCCTGATGCCAGTCAGTGTGTGTGAGCACCACCGAGCTTGGTGTGCTCAGGGGGAGCAATGGCCAGCACAAACACAGCAGAACGAGAAAGGGCAAGCACAGCCAGAGATGCCATCACTCCACTGTTACAGAAAAGCTGCTTTCAGCGTGGTTGTGCTGGTAATTTGCTGAGGTGAAATGCTGTGCTGGGAGAGGACCAGTCTCCATTCAGGGGAAAATGGGGGGGCCCAGCCCAAAGGAAAGTCCTTCTGAGTCAGTGCTGTTCTAGGCCAGATCCTGCCCTGCCTGCTGGGCCAGGCAGCACCCAGGCACCAGCACAGAGCAAGGGGCCTGAAATCCAGCCATGACCCTCCAGGTGAATCATTAGCAGTCTGCAAGAGCTGGCTCAGCCTCCTCTTGCTTTTAGCAGTGGAAGGCTTTTCCAGCATATGTGATGAAAAGAAAATCCACCTGCCTGATCTCACACATCTATCAGCACTATTTCCCCAGGGATGATGTGTAAAGCTAATGGGAGCTCTCCTGCTAAAGCTGTGATAAAAAGAGAAAATGGCAAGAGCTTTTAGCATACTGGTGGGGGCTGAATGTGATGGATTTTGGCCTCCCCGTCAATATTCTAACGTGGACTCCAGTCGAGCTCAGTGTCCTAGGCTGAGCACAGGGCTGCAGCAGGCAGGGGGCAGCTGCTCCCCTCCTGCTCCACTTTTGGCTGGGCAAGGGCAGCTGGGGAGTGCTTGGGCACCCAGTGTGGGCACCCAGCATTGGCACAGTCTTGCAGCTCTGTGGGGCAGGAGGGAGCCATGCCTGCTGGCCAGGCACCTTCCCTCCCAACGACAGGTGGTGTCTTTCAGATAGTGACTGCCAACTGGGACCACATCACCCTTAATGCCCACCCCCTGCCCCATGGCTGGAGCCAACATGCCCCACTAAGCTATTAAATCATCCAGCTTGGAGGAGAGGTTAAGGACTGGGAGCACAGCTTCCCAGGAGCTGCCCCATCCCTCTGCCTTGCCTGCGCCGCCATAATCAAGCAGTCTTATCAGTCCCTTCACTCCTTTCAATGGGGGAAAATTCGCAAACAAATTCCTGCCAGCAGGACTTTTGAGCTCTCCTGCATGGTGGGATAAAGATAACTGTCACCTCTGCCCTGTCCCCAGCACCGGCTCATGCTGGGAGCATGGCTGGGGAGCTCCATGCTCTCCACAGGGCTGGCGACTCCAGGCAGTGTGGGAATGGGCTTCTCTCAGGAAGAGCAGAAGGGCTTTAGTTTTCCCTGAGATAATGCATGGCCTGCAGTGACGGGGTGACACAATGAGCCCTGCTGAGAATTAGCTGGAGTCCTTACCTCGGGTTTCTGTTACGGCAGGTCCTGAAGCACCACTTGAATTATGATGCCTTTGCCAGTCCCTATGTCTGTACTACCAATCTTTTTTGGGGAAAAATCTCAAGATTTTTGTGGAAAAATCTCAAATTTACACAGTAAATTTTCTGTGGGAACTGAGGTAGAGGTACTGGCACTGAGATGAGTGTTTGGATGGTGTATGTCTGCAGGCAAGAGTAATGGATCCTGGGCAAACTGCGGTGCGTTCGGTCTCAGAGATGGGGATTTCAGTGCAGGTTGCTGCCTGCATCATGCTTTAAGCCTCCGCACTGAGCCAAACGGCTCTCTTGGCAAAATTTGCAGTGGGAAACCAGCTGTCTTGGTGTATAGAAGTGATGATCTGAAGCCTTAAGGAATGTGGCAGGCCCGTGGCTTCCTGAGCACACCGCAGCTCTGGCCAGGACTCTGGCAGGCGTGTTTGATGGACCAGGTACCTCTGGTACCACCTTGCCAGCACATCTCCACCCCTTCCCTCTGCTCCCCCCCAGGTCTGGCGATTGCTTTCCAATGAATTATTTACATAAGTTCTCAGCAGCGGCTGGAGACAAAACCTCAGGTACGGAGCAGCAGCATGCTCCTGACCTTTCCCACCGCCGGACAAACGGAGCCAGCAGCACGAGGCGGGCACACAAAGGCTCTGCGCCGGCCAAAGCGCTGACCCCGCCGTGCCACAGCTACCTGCTGCTCTGCCACAATGGCCCCGTGGCCCCGGCCGGCCTGCCGGGGCGATGAAAAAGGGCCCGAGATAATAATGAGCCTGACTACCACTGCTCTCTTCAGAGAACTGAGTCAACTCCTTGGGAAGAAAGAAAAAAAAAAAAAAGAAGGGGGAAAAAAAAAAGAAAAACCCCTCTTGGATAATAAAGAAGTAACAAATGAAGACTGAAAGCCTATAGAAGGCGTCTTAACCCAGTGAAGAAAAAAAATGTCAACATCTGTGGAGCTGTCTGCAAAAACAGACCAAACCCCTAATGAATACCCTCTAGAAAAGACATTCACTCGAGGAAAGGCAAAAGGCTACATTTTTCTATGGAGGTATAAAGATTTTGATGAATCTGCCCTTTCCCTTTCCAGTGCAGTTGAACCAAGCACTAATGTTCATCTTCAGCTGTATTAAAGAGTGTGGAGGGGGGCAGAGGGGGGAAGAGTCTTGATCTGAAAGCTTATGGGGAGGGTGGATTTAGGGAGCCTGGATAGACGTCTGAGCACTAAAGCAAGGAAGAAAAGCAACAGGCATTAGAGAAAATACTGTTTAACAAGAGTTTCTTTAGTCAACCCATTTGAGCAGAGATTGGTGCGCCATAAACGTAATCCTCTTAGTGCTGACTTAAATGTGTTTGTACAAAACAGGGAAATATAATATGAATGTAATAGTCACGTTTGCTAAAATGCTTAATAAAAAGACAAAAGTCCTTTATTTTGATCTTCAGATCCGGTGCGGGCTTGGGGCACAGCAGATGTTTTCTCAGAAATCTAATTGAAAAAAAGAGAAAGAAATAGAGAATATGGTTGTGTCGCGGCTGGCTGTGTCACACGGCACCTCAGCAACTTCCTGGGTTGGTCTCTGGAGAACACAGGCCTTGCCTAAGGAGCCCCTGGGCTCCACAGTGTGCAAGGGGAACCACTGGGGGTTGAACCTAAAAACACTTGGTGGGGAGCAGTTGGTAAAGCAGGTTTCAGGGTAAGAGACACAGGCAATTCTCTTTGCTGTGTCCAGCAGCTTTGCTGGGGGAAACAAAGCTAAGGAGTTGTCCCCAACTGGAAATGTTGCAGACAGGGTCAGACTCAGACCCAGCCAGAGCTGTTGTGGAGGGACCATAACAGTTGTCCTCAGGTGTATCCCACCTTGTACTACGGACACGGTGGGAAAACTGATCGGTGGAGTTGTTGTAATCACCATCCTAACATCTACATTAATGACAGATGAATTGGAAATCCATGAACAAAATGTTGCATGTTTTTTCTCTTTTTTTTTAATATAGAAAATACTAAACTGAATTGGCAATGTTTGGATTTGACTTTGCTTGATAAACATCTATTTAACATTAGCCAGTATGGCTGTACAGCATCAACACTAATTGAAAGCCAGAAACCAGTAAAATGATGTGTTTTCCTCAGTGTTTCTCACACAGATAGCATCTTGCCCCAGGAAACTGTGGTTCCTCCTTGGGCCAGCCTGGGTGAGTGCTGGTGGTTGGTGCTTGGTGGCTTACAGGACTTGGGTCAAATCTTGAATCAATGCCAGGGTTTGTGCCACAGGTTTTGGTCATGCCACGATGCCCCTATGATGCCCTCTCCTGGAGATGAAGGGGTGAGATGGGGACAGGGCTGCTTGCTTTCTGCTGCAGCAGATGTCAGTGCAAACTAGGTAAAACTTGTTTCCTGAAGAAAATTTCCATTCTAATAAGAAAAGAAATGCCCCGGCGGTTTTGGAAGCACATCAGATGTTTTCTGGTATGGTCCACAATGTGTACAGCGAATGCAAGGCATTTTCTGTGGAGAGCAGATATTTTCCACAATAACAACATATTTTTGTTTAAAAAAAAGTAATCCGTTCTCCCAATTAAGAAGAAAGAAAAAAGGCTTTGAAAGCAGATAGTTTCTGACTGCCAGGGTCCTGTGCTTGGGCACTGCAGCAGTGAGCAGGGATGGAGCAGAGCAGTGGAGGGGAGCCTGAGGGTGGGAGGGTGAGGTGGGCTGGGACCTGTGCTTGGCTCCTGTTGGTGGGTATGTGCAGAGGTCTGATGCCATGGGGTTCAGGTCCCTGGCATCAACCATCACCCTCTCCATCACTTGTCACCAGGTGGGGAGAATGACAGGTTCTGTGTTTCCCACCTGGCACAGGAAGTTCTGCCAGGGCCACCAAGACAGGTGGCAGCTCCAGGGAGAAAACAGGGGTATTTGGAGCCAGCCTAGTGGGAACATGCCTATATTGCAGTTCATCCAGATCTGTGCAGCCAGGTGGTGATGGCTCGCAAGCTCTGGTGCTGATCTTGAAAAATCAGTCCTAGTTTGTGTGTGAATTGGTGAAGAAAGACTTAAACCAGCCAACCTGCTCCCCACAGAGCACAGATGCATTTTTGATAATGGGAAAATAGGAAATGTGTTAATTGTTAGGGTCCACTATCACTTTTTTTTGGAGGCTGCTTCCTTGGATAAGGGAAAATGAAACATGGGTGATTATTCCACAGGGCAAGGAAGCTCTTGGTGCTCAGGGCTGCTCCTTCGGGCAACAGTGCCCTTGTTCTGCTCTGGGCAGCAAAGCCCATGTGTCACATCTTCCCAGGTGCCACAGGAGGCAGAGGAAGTGCTGGAGCAAGGCAGAGCGAAGTCCATCAAAACAGAGCCAAGGATCCAGCAGTCACTTGCTGATTCCCTGTCATCCCTTGCACCCGGGTCTGAACTTCCCAGGCGGAGGGCAGGGTGTGCAACCCCATGCCAGGGAGCAGGGGGGCCGAGCACGGGCCAGTCGGGTCTGGGGCAGATAAATGCAAAGGGCTGGAAAGCACAGCAGCCCTGGGGGCAGGGGTAGCATATCCTTGGTGCCGCCCCCCGCTTCCTCCCACGTCTGCTTTGTTTCTCTCTCTATTATCCCACTGGTGACAGCAGAGCCTCCAAACCCTGCTCTGTTTCCTTCCGGCACACCTGGTTCCCGAGCCTCATGTGCTAAAGGCACATTTCTTCACCAGCAGCGTCGTTACTGTAACGGGAACAACGCAGTTTACAGCCCAATAAACCCCAGGTCCTTCTGTGCCGGCTCCCCTTACGTGATGCTAATGCTTACAAGATGTGCAGCGCTGCGGGACAGCCCCGGGAACCAACGCCCAGCGAACGGCTCGTGTTTTACATTGCTCCGCAGCCGCAGCCTTTGCTAATTGATGCCAGGGACGAGCCTTCTGCTCTCGGCAGCCCCGCGGCCGCCGGGCGCCAGTGCCCATCGCGGCTCCCGGCCCCGCGGCGCAGCGCAAGGCTCCGTCCCGCCTGCAGTGGGTGTCCCCGGCCGCAGCCCACCCTCGGTCCCCGCTGTCGCCCGCAGCTCGGGGATGGATGGTGGGGATGTTTATAGCCCAGTGCCGGCCGCGGCTCGGCGGGATGCCCGGGCACCGGGGGAAGCACGGCATTGTCTCGCAGCGGCGTTGTGATCACACACTGCGTCTAACGTGATTTACATCCCATATTCGACCTCTGGCGACTTCAAAGCCTGGGCGAGAGGGGGATTAAGTGGAGGAGCTGAGGCCAGGGGAGCCGGGGGATGGGGGCCTGGCTCACCTTTGAGCTCCCGTCATCCCCTCCCCAGTGGACCAGGGATAATCATCTCCCTTTGTGCTGCCGGGGAAAGCCGGGGTGCAAACACAAGGACCTTGTCAATATTGGTTTTTGAGAAGACTTTTTTTCTATTCTCCCATGTCTGGAGTTTTTGTACCCAAATCCCTCTGGGGCTTCCCAGTCTTCCCCTGGGAAATCGTGATCCCAGGGGTCCCTGCTAACACCAGCCATTGATTGAAATTTCACACCCACCTGTTTGCACACAAGATTTAATTTGGTTTATTCTTCATGCCCTTTTCCTGCTTAATCGTCAACCTATTGACCTTAATATTAAAAGGGGCTAAGGGCGAGAGAGAGAGACACTACATTTCTGTAAGGGAACAAAAGCTGCCAGAGAATAAAGTAGGCACAGCCAGCCCTGAGCTAATGAGTCCCCGCCGCACGCAGGAGCAGGAAGCCCTGTGTGCTGCCCTTGGCTGGTGCCGTGCTCCTGTGTGACAGGACACGTTTCACTGACCATCCCTTTCCTTGCTGCCCTTTACAGAACCCACAAGTTTAATGTCATGAAGGATGGGAGACCACCCTGGCTGAGTCTGGGCACCTACCAGCCTGCTGGGGTTGCTTTTCCCATCGCACTTGTGCGTGGTGAATGTGTCTTGCTGAAATGTGTCCTGTTCAATGGAAGACGCCATAGGATGGAGGAAACTTGGCTCCAGCAATGCAGCAAAAGCGGCAGCAGTGGACATAGGTCAGGAGCATCCTGGACACCTGCATGGCATACGCTGGTCTGTGCCTTATCTGGGTGCTGTGGTGTGACTCTAAAACACACATCAAAGCAGCTTAGTGCCACAGCCTGCCCACAGGGATAATGCTGCCCCCCAGGGTAATGCTGCACCCAAGTCCTGCTCCAGACCTGGCCCTGTGAGCTGGGGCTGGACCAGTAGCCCAGCTTTGCATCCTGTGCCTGGCACCAGGCAGGCTGTGCGGCAGTGCTGCCCTGGCCTGTGAATTAAACAGCGCACGGGCTCACTCAGCCTCCAGGTTGGCAGCCACCGGAGCAGCCCTGCAGCACGTGTCTGTCACCCTGCAGTGGCCAGGCAGCCTCCCTGCTCTCTGGGGGTCAGGCTGCTCCCATGCTTGCTCTTCCTCAGAGAACATGCAGGGGAAGGGCAGGAGGAAAGACTTTGAGTGCCCATAGAAGTTGGAATGAGGGAAACATAGCCTTTCACAGCCCAGTGGAACTGGGGATGGGACTGTCAATTCCCGCTGGCTGGACCAACAGGATGCACAGAGACCCGTGGGATGCCAGGCTGTGCCGGGACTCTGGGGGCAGCAGGAGGGGCTGGGTGCACCAGTAAAGGTAGGACACAGCCCGCACAGCCCCACATGTGGTGTGTGCACACCCACGGGGACTGGCACACAGCTGCTCCTGGCCAGAGGCACGTGTCCAGGCCATGGGTGGGACCCCAAGCAGCAACTTTGCACGGGGGATACTAGCCAGCCCAGACCCTGGGGGGCTCTGACCACCTTCCACACATCCCCCTCTTTCACGGGGTAGAGTTTTTGGCAGTTTCTGCACTTGCAGATAATCTGCCTGCTGGAAAACCAAAAAGGAAAAGGAGGACTATTTTTTACCCTGCTCTGCCTTCGCTGACATGAAACCGGAGCTGTGTGGGAGCGGGCGAGCGTGTGGCTGTGCTCACACGTGTGTGTGGTGAGCCGCCTGTGTCCCGGCCCTGGCTGGGGCCGTGCCGGGGGAGTGTGTGGGTGCATGTGCGCCTTCCCCGGGGGACTGGCTTGGTCTGCAGAGTGCGGTTGTGTTTATTTAATATCTGACGTCCCTTCTGTCTTCAGCGCTGACATTAATTGCCAGACAATGAGCAATGGAGCCCAGATGTTCTGTGGCGGTGGCCTCCCTTCCTTCACCAGTGTTACGTGGGTGATAAAAAAATCCAACGGGGAGTTGCATTTTGGCCACTGTTGTTCCAGGGCCATTCCAGCAGCATATGGGGGGCTTGCAGGTCAGCTGACCCAGTGTGGATGCCCACACACAGGCAGCTCCTGCCCCAGCCCCTCTGAACCAGGAGCTGGGCACAAGCAACATGGGTGTCAGGGAGCAGGGGCCGTGCAAAGTGCAGGAGCTGAAAGCAACTGGCAGATGGGCTGATCTCCAGAACCTCCCCGAGCACCTCCCTGCCCCAAATGCACCAAAAGGCTTTTGCCGGCTGTGCCCGGCTGCCACGCTGCTGGCATGCTCCCTTGCCAACCAGAGATTAGCACTGCAGCCTGTCATTTCATAAATACCCTCACCCATGAAACAAGAGACAGACATGGCCTTATCAGAGAGCCACAGTGCTGCTGGGGCCCACACACACCCAGCTGAGCACAGTGCTGTGGCTCTGCAGCTGCACAGGGACTCTGGGTGCCCCCGGGATTTGTCCTTTAGAGGCGGAGCAGGGTCAGTGGAATACTCCTGACCGGTTTGTGAGGGCTGAAATGGCTGGGCTGGGCACAGGAACGCAGTGTCTCCTCTGTGTTCTCTGCCACCAGTAGGACAAGCCACAAAGGAAGACGCTCAGGTGGTAGGGAGGGGGGGTAGCCCAACTTCTTGCTCTGGCAGGGGCTTAGTATGCACCCAGTGCTAATGATTAGACATTATTCTTTAGTTGGGAACGAATAATTAGGACAAATGGTACTAGAGACTAATGTGTGGGATGGTGTTATTTTTAGAAATTATGTCTGTCGTGGTGGCATCACTTCCTAAAGGGACGCGCGTGACAGGGAGCATAACTAGCAGATCGGCCTGACCAGCAAATAACCCCTTGCACGGTTTCCATATTGCCTTTTTAAACAGGAAGGGAACATGATACAAACGCTATGCGAATTATGATCTGAAAAGTTTTCCTGGCAGGTTGTCACATGAGTTGTTAGTGTCATTCTTTGACATACACACTCAAAGCCTTTCTGCACCAGTGCCTTAAACCTCTCAGCCCTCGAGAGGGCTGCCAGGTGGAGCTTTTCTTCTCTGCCTTTTGGATCTTGCCCTTTTCTCAGGTACCCTGAGATGTGATTTTACACCAATGCCTGAGCAAGAGCTCCCCTTCTGCTTAATTTTGGGTGCAGCTTGAGGGGCTGGTGAGCAAGGGCAGGCCAAGAGACATGATGCCCACTGCAGCTGTCTCCTCACCCTGGGGCTGCCAGGCTGGGAAGTGGCCAAATAATCCCTCCTGTGCACCACCACCACCTTGCCCTAGAGCATCCTCAGCCCCTGAAACCTTGCCCAGCCCAGGCCAGGAACATGTGGGGGCCCATTTGAGCCAGCAGCCTGTGTGTGTGGGCAGGGGTCCCTGCCTGTGCGTATGCTCATCTCCTTCTGGGCTGCCTTGGCCGCAGCTCTGCGCAGAGCCCAGCTGCACTCTGGCCAGGGAACATCCGCTGTGGAAACCTGGGAGGAGCTGACAATCCCCAAAGATTGGCTGCACACCCAGCCAAGCAAGAGCTGCTGGCTTTCAGCCTAATTCATTGCAAATGTGCTTCCATGTGGTTCCAATCTGGAGCCCCTGCTCCCCCCGTGCTGCCCCCCAGGGTTCGGCAGGGGCCGGGAGCAGCCGTGCAGGGCAGAGCCGGGAGCAGCCCAGTGCTGGCCCGGGCACGCAGCAGCCTCCTTGGCTCCCTGGCCCCAGGATGTGTCCCCCAGCTAGTTCTCTCCTGGGAGTCACAGGGAACCTCCACCCCACCAGCGTGTGAGAAAAGTTCACAGAAAATTCCTGCTGGGGACACAATGTCCGGAATGGTCCTCACTAGCCTGCACCCTGTGGAGGGACTAACATCACTCCTTTGCCCTTAGCCCAGCCCCAGGCATCATCTTCCCATCGGGATTTGATTTTCATCTGACAAAGGGCTATTGGCAGGCGGCACTGGGCTGGCAGCCAGCAGTGCCCAGCATCCTAATTTAGCCTTCGCTTCACCCTCCCCGGCTGTCGTTCTGTCCTTCATGACTGTGTGTGCCCCCTCGCTGTCCTTGGGCACAGGTGGGCTCCGTGGGCACACACCCCTGTTCTGCCAAGGAGGCAGGGCTGGGGAAGTAGAGAGATAAGCTGGGTCCTGCTGGCTGCTGCCAGGGCTGACCCCTGTCCCTGCTCCATCCTGGCTCGGCTGTGCCCATCAGCCCTCGGCAGTGCCAGGGACACAGCATCACCCCGCGCACCCCTCTCACAATGGCTCCAGCAGAGATGTCCGAGGGTGGCGATGGGCTCCTGAGCCCCCCTGCTCCTGCAGTTCCTTGCTAGACTTTGCTTTCCCCAGAAACATCTCCCGCAGGAGCAGAGCAGCTCTCTCAGCCCTCTAGCATAGGTGTTGTGGGGAGTCAGAACAGGGAGATCCCAATCTACACCCTGGTGCACAGTCCCAGCACCAGCATTTCCAGGCAGGTCTTCCCCTTGTCCCATGCATGCACCAGGGTTTAACATCTCAAACTAGTACAAACAACCTATATTCACTTCAGATCTTCCCCCTGAGGATCCTTCCTTATCTTTTGGAGTCCTTGCCTATGTCCTGCAATGCCCCTTCAGTGCTGCCAAGCAACTTTAAGCTCAATTTAAAATGAGTCCAGATTCAAACACCCTCTCCCCCCAAGCTCATGCATTTGAAAGGAGATTGCATCAAAGCTTCAAAACAGTCAGTAAAAAATTGCTCATTAAGCAAAGATGCGGGCCCTATCCTTCCCTGTGTTTATAGCAGAACTAAAAATGTCTGGCACAAGGTTAACCCTCAGAGCATTGAAATAAAATGGCATAAAATGAGTTCAGCTCTCCTCAGGTTTCAGGAGAAGCTGGGTGAAGCATGTGGGGGAGTGAGCAGGGCTGGGGCCAGCACCTGGAATAACATTTTTGGTGTTGGTGCAGGAGCAGAAAAGGAAATGAGCAGTCAAAGAGCTGGGAGCAGCACGGTGGTGGCCGGGCAGGCTGGGCTGTGACGGTCGTTGCATCATTCCTCACCAAATTCAGAGCCCTCTGCAGGCAGTGCGGTGCTGCTGGCACCCCAGGGTGGCTGCACTGCAGCCGGGGCAGCAGCATGGCCCTCCGGGCAGCCTGCAGTGCCCAGAGCACTGCCAAGAGTCCCCTGCATGTACGGCTCTGGACGTGTGGCTGTTGTGGTGGAGATGAGGAGATAGGGTCATTCTGTCACTGTTTGCCTCCAGCCATCGGGGTGGGTCCAGGTGCCGATAAAGGGGAAATCTCCCTGCCAGTGCTTTTGGACCCTGGGAAATTAGCATCTCAGTTGAAATACAGCAGCAGCAGGGAGGACTGGGGAGGCTGTGGGAGAACAGGGGTGATCACTGCCAAGACTTTTGCCACGTGCTGTCACAGCAAGGCGATACCAGGATGAGCTTGGCTGGACCTTGCAGAGCACGGGGTGCATGGGAAGCTCCAAATCTGCAAGGCTGGATGCCCTCCCTACACAAAAAGCCAAGCTAATCTCTTTGATGGGACTCAGGGCTGCCATCAGCCTTGCAGGGCAGTGTTGGGGTCTCCACTGGGGCCATGGGTGAGAGCTGATGCCTAATGCCCTGTGAGGTGTTCAGCCCTTGCTGCTCTGGAGTGCTGCTGTGCTGGAGTGCTGCTGCCCTGGTGCAGCCAGGCGTTGTGCTTGTCCTTTTAAGATCAGAAAGGTTTTTGGGCTGACACTAGCTCTGGTACGCGGAGGAAAGCGTACAGCAGGGTAATTAAAGTGTAAGAGCGAGGCTGGGTTTGCCTTTAATGGCTTGCAGCTGCAAATATTTTTGTCTTCCCAAGTCCACTTGTAAGCTGTCTAGCTGTATTTCTCATCCTGGCCAATTAGATTCCCATGTGTGCTGCAGGAGTGGAAATATAGAAAGTGAATAATCCTCCAATTCTGCTCTTTGCTACAGAGGCCTTTGAACCTCTGGCTGCCGGGGCTCCCTTCCACCCCAGCCCCATCACCACTCCGGCCACCCCTCTCCGCACCAGTCCTGGCTCCCCTCTTTGCAATCAAACTTCAGCAAATCTGCTTTGGGCATCATCATGATTCATCTTCAAGCTTTTCTGATCAAAGCTGTGGGCTGTTTCTCCTCCTTCCCCACCCCCTTTCTGCCGAGCTTTACAGCAATTTTCCCTTTTGGATGCTGGTTTTCTGCCAAAAGTTCCACTCTAAAATCAAAAGGGGCAGTCCATTAATACCGGGCAGCTGTAACAAGTACACTATTGTGTTGTCTCTTCCAAGGTACCTAGGATTTTAATAAACTGTGGGGTGTGGAGAGCTGGTTGCCTGCAAGAAAGGGGAGGCAAAAGAGGAGGAAGAGGGAGCTGGCAGAAACCACGGTACCATAAAATACAGCCCAGAAGTGCAGAGCCCACGGTGCACTTGGTGCTGCGTGGTGGTGGGAACAGTGAAGGAGGCTCTCAGCAGTCTCCCGGCTCCCTTCCAGCACCAGGATCAGGTATCGGTCGGGAAACGCTGCTCACTTTGATCTCTGTGGGCTGACAAGGCTCTGTGCCAGGACCCACGCTGTGGAAACAGGCTGCCTGCCCCGGCTGCCCTGCGCCGGGAGCCTGCGGCTGCTGGGGCAGCCCGCTCCAGGGCACCCACACACCAGCTGGGAAGCTGGTAGGGAGCTTTGATAAGTGCCGTGGAGTGTAAAGCTGAAACAGCCATGGCCATGAAGTGCCCAAATCCTGGTTCAGTCAGGGGGTCTCTCTGGGAAACATCCTCGTTATTCTCAGCTCAGCTGAGGAAGGCCTCCAAGACCTTCCCTGTCTCATTCCCCATGGGGGACATCAGCCAGCACCCAGTGGGGCCACATGCAAACTGCCTTGTCCAGTCAGGAGCTGTGAATGATGCTCCTCAAGTTCCCAGCAACTATAGCCAAGCTGCTGGAGACAGGTGGGCAGAGCAAACCCCAGATAGGGCTGCCACAGCAGCCAATTCAGCTGAGTACTCTTTACTTTAAATCCCTGGAGATCCTGCCCTCTGCTCCTGTGGGGTGCAGGGAGCACCCCACAGCAGGGGTGTCGAGGGCAGGGAGGCAGGTTTCTGCACCAGAGTTTAGGAGCAGTGGGGCAGAGGGACCGACCCTATGGGCTCACCACTGCAAGTCAAGGTGAGGCCGGGCTGGGAGCAGATGGGACCTGCTCTGCTGGTGAAAGAGCATTTCTGCTATTTATGCTAAGCGGTGGGAATGCTTCTCAAGCATTTCGGATGGCTCTGTAATGAGGCCGGCCTAAATATGCCAGCATTGTTTGTGCTGGACAATTAAAAGCTCCCCCTAGCCACATGAACGGTGTCTCTGGTGGCGGAAGGGCCCGGGAAGGCGCGGGCGAGGGCAGCCACAAAGCCCGCCTTTTGTTCCGTGCTCCTTTGAACCCGCTCAAAGCCCCCGTTTCAAGGGGTGGCTTTTGTTTCCTTTTCAGCGGGCCTGAACCCAGAGCTGCCTGTTGTTTAGCAACACAGAAATGTGACCTTAATTGACTCTGCTCTCGGGTGCACTGTGTAAATCACTTCTGGCACCCAGGGGAGTGCGTGACGCGCCCCCCTCCCTCCCCAGTCCCAGTACACCCGGGGAGCATCCTCCCTCCAGCCGCTCCCAGTCCCCGGCAGAGTGGACCCCAGCTCTGTGCATCCCCACGTCGCAAGCTGGCAGGGGAGCGGGATGGGAAACAGGGCTGGGAATACTCCTGTCTCCATGGCAAAGGGTTTCCCATTTGCACGGGAGAGCTGATAAAACTGTTTCCCTCTGTTCTTCAAACTCTCTTTGCAAGCCAGTGCCTCGTGCTTGTGTTTACGGTCCAGCCGGGCTGGTAAGCCTCTTCACCTACCTTCCCTGGGACTCACCGGGTTAAACCTTATTGCAAGATAAATTAAAAGACGATGATGATGAAAATGATTAAGCGATGAAAAGGTAACAACTCCTCCTGTGAACATCTGACACACACTTAGCCAGACGACTTATTTGTAGGATACCAGGGGGCTGATACATTAACAGATATAATTTGCGATCTCCCGAGGAGAGGTTAAGGACTGGGAGCACGGCTCCCTGGGAGCTGCCCCGTCTCTCCACCTCGCCTGCCCTGGCCTTAATCAAGCGATCATCTCAGCCCGTGCCTCGCTGGCCCCCTCTCTTCTTTCAATGGGGGAAAATTTGCAGACAAATTCCTGCCAGCGGGATGTTGGAGCTCTCCTGCGTGGTGGGATAAAGATACCTGTCACCTCCACCCGGCCCCGCCGCTGGCTCACGCTGGGAGCGTCGTTCAAGGAGCACCATGCTGATACCCTTATTTGATTACGCCTCTTCATGCCTTCCTCTGTGCGGGAAGAGCTATTCAACAGCGGCACCGCTGCGTTCCCAGCAAGGGCTGGCCCCGCTGCTGGCCTTTTGTTAGCCCCCACTGGCAGCACGCCGGGCATAGGGGCTGCACGCGGGCTCCCACACCACTGCCTTGGGCCAGGGCTCTTCCCAATGCTTTGCAACGAGGCCTTGGCCAGGCTGTTGATTTTTAACCAGAAAAATTGCAAAAATGAGAGAATGATAGGACTTAAATAGAAATATGAATGGGTCCATGAGATAAAGGCTCTGTTCCTCCTGCTTCACTGTGCTTTTGGCATGATGGAGATGGAGCTGCTTAGTACCTGTTATCTGTGTCCACTGAGACATCCCAGGGGCATATTATCAGGATCAGCTCTGGGTGCTGCTGGCTGCTGGATGATCCAGCTCCTCTGTGGCCTCAGGAGCTTTTGGTCAGGTTTGTGAGCTTTCAGAGAGGGGATCAATTGTCTCTCTGCTCAGGAGTTGGAAGATCAGCATCTGGAGATCCCCTGGGCACCAAGAGCTGCAATCTCAATGGAAACACCATTTTGCAGATTCCCTGGCCAGAACCATGCACCCCAGATCACACTATCCACTGCTCCTGAACAGTGCCACATGTTCTCTGCCTTGTCCCAAGGACTAGTGGTGGTCACCTCACCAGATGAGATGTTCCCTCTGCAGCCCAAGCAGAGGCACCGAATGCTGTCCCAGCTCTGAGCCTTTCTGCCATCCCCAAAAGTTTATTGTAGCTTATGTTATGGTAAAATACGTTGCTCCAGGTCATACTGAGGTGTGAGTTCGCAGCCAGCCCCGCAGCAGCCTGGGGAGGGCAGCCTGTGTTCCTGCCTCTCCTTCTGGAGTTAATCACCTGGACTGCTGGAAATGTGGAGCAATTGGCCCTTGTTTTGCCTTTCCCTGCTAGATTAAAGAGCTCTTAAGTACCTGGTTTGTTATTTCTGCCAGGATACTTGCGCACCAAGGTCCTTGTGACTGTAATCAAGCCGCCTCTTGATCTTCTTCCTGATAAACTAAGTAGGCTTCGTGTTCTGTCTGCCTCCCTCGGAAACGTCCTCAGCCCTTGTCTCGCTCTCCCGGGGTTTCTCTGCAGGCTCTCCAGCTTGGGCACAGCCTGCTTTGGCGATGGCTTCAAGTGTGTCAGGATTGGACCTGTTGGTGCAAAGTTACTCTCCTGTGTCAGCTCCTCCAAAACAGCCCTTAAGTCTTGCAAAGCCAGCGGAGGCAGGAACAAACAAGGAAGGAACAAACAAACAAAAAGCTGCACAAACCTCCCTGCCTGCACAGCTGCAAATCCCCTCACAAAGCCTGAAGACTTTGGGCATCAGCCCCTTTTTCCCTTCCCCACACCAAAGTTTACTCTGAGCATAATGCCCCCTCAAATCTCCCTTAAGTGAGTTCTGCTGTGCTGGGCAGAAGGAGGGCTCTGGGGAGCTGTGCTGCAATGAGTGTGGTTGGGGCTGAGCACCTCAGGAAGTGAGGGGCCTCTCCAAGCTGTCAGGCAGGGATCAGTGAAGGTTAGCCCTTACCCAGGTATCACATCCATCCCATGATCCTCAACACCAGCTCCAGGCTCTGGTGCTGATTGCTGCCTGTTTTTTCACCTTAGTAGCTGATGGGCCTACACATGGCTGGCTGGAGAGTGGTGACCTGGGTGGCCAGTGAAGCAAGGATGACATCTGGGACCTTGGATACAAGGTGTCACCTGCAGGACCCCAGTCCCTTGAGCCACAGTGCAAGCAGCACCTGTGGTCTTTGGTGGCTTCACAGTCACTGTGCAGAGAAGTGCCAAATGGGCCAAATCACCACTGTGTTTGTAAAGATAAAATGACACTCTGGTACTTAACTAATCTTCAGTATTTTACTTTTGACTGAAATACCCCCATACTGCAGGTGTTATGCAGCTTGAGGCTAGCTCTTGTTATTAAGTGCTTTCAGCCTGGCAGAGAGCATCTCCCAGCCCCTGGTGCTGAGCTGGCCCTGCCACCCTGTGCATGCTTACTGCCCCGGCGGAAAAGTGGCATTTGCTGGACTCAGGTCACTGCCCCCCAGCAAAGGAGCTTTAGGCCGAGCCCCAGCAGCATGTCCTGCCACCGGCACCTCCTGAAAGGGACCTTCCGCTGCAGCCCCGGCCCATTGTCCAGAAGGATAATTGGAGGGAGAAGTGAAACGGGGCTGTAATGAATTCTGCAGCTATTCAACAGGGCCGGGAGGCAGAAAGCTCACTGCTCCTGACAAAGTGCTGAGGCTGCTACTTCCATTCTGCATCCAGAGGGGAGGTCTCCAGAGGGCAACTCACTATTGAGGAGGCTCTGGGGTTGAAACAACACCCGGCATCTGAAGTTTTACTCTTTCTGTTTGAATGTGCTCTGATGTGGCTGTGCACAGGGTCCTTCTCTGCAGGCTTGGCAGGGCTGCAGCCGTTCATACGTCCCAGCTCAAACAGTGAGGTGTCAGGGCGTCCCCATCACTGTGGTCTGCTGACACCAGCCTCAGCTCTGCTGCCCTTCTCCCCAGGCTGCCCTCATGGGCTCTGTCTGGCCAAGTATTCATTTACTCATCCCTGGGGTCCCATGCAAAACTTCCTCAGCCACAGTGACCCCAGAGACCAATACCTGACCCACCCCAGCACCCAGCAGCACAAGCACTGCTCCCCCAGACCTGTGCCAGGGACTAGATTGCCCCCTTCCCATATTTTTTGGGGGGATGGAGCAGCCCTGGAGGGGGTACCCAGTTTGGGGGTGGATGGAAAATCTGTGCTCCTCTTTCCAGGCATCCTGAGGCTGTGAAGGGCTGGACTGCAAAGCATCTGTGTGGTCCCTCCCGTGCAGGCAGAGCCCCGTGGAGGGCAGCTCCTCTCCCACACGCTCCTGCTGGTAGCTGGCCGTCTCCAGACATCTTGCATTGCTTTGCTTAGCCCTGCCGCAGCTGCAGCCGAGCTCCTGCTGGGGTCTCACACTCAGGGTGGGGTTCCCCCTTCCCAAACGCCTCCTGGCAGCACCCAGCTGGAGGCAAGGACACTGACAGGAGCAGTCTCCTGAGATGCTGGGCTGGCTCTGGCACACAAGTACGTGGTGCCTGAGCCCTTGGGGAAAGCTTTCTGTCAATTTGCCCAGGCTGCAGAGGGATGGGTGGCAGAAGGTCTGGACGCCTGTGCGGGGGTTGGCCTCCTGCACGTGAAGCCTGGAGGGGATGAGGGAGTACCCAGCTGCCTCCCTGGTGCAGACAGACACACACGGGGGCACCGAGCTGGTGTTACAAGGCAGTCTCCACGGATGCTGGCATTGCCCTTGCCCTGAGGTGCATCGGTCTTATTTTATATCCAGATGCTCTTTAAGCAAATGTATAAGTAAACCCCTTCTCCTTCTTATCCATTGGGATGACACAGTTTCAGACCTTGGAAAGGGATTTAGGTGTTTTGTGTCCAGCCCAGTAAACCAGGTGAACATGCAATCAGCAAACCGCTGGCAATTACAGCCATCACAATTTTCTGCATCAGTACCATAAACAAGTGGGACAGGGAACCCAGAGAACAGCACCCTGAAGAGCTAGAGAAGACAAACAGGACTATGTTCCAAGGTTTAGAGCAGGCTGCAGGCATCCCCAGGCCCCAGTGCTATTCTTCCCAGCCCATGGTGCTCTTGTAACACCTTTGCTCAGTGGCACTTAGCAGGCTGTCTCAAGTCCCAAGGAAAGCCCTCCTGACCTTCCTGGGAAATGACTCCAGCAAGCAATAAACTGGCTTCTGTTTACTTTGAGAGGGGTGTCTCGTCAGGCTTTAACACAAGAGGGACAGCTCTGAGCTATGAAATGTGGCTGACACCAGAGCCATGGCTGGAGCAACCCACAACCACCAGCACATGCATGGGACCAGCTGGGTCCCAGCATCCCTGTGAAGGATGGGAAGCCACGGACAGTCCATCCTGTCAGACCTTTTCCTGTCCTTTTTCATGGGTGATGGTTAACCAGCTGCAACTACAGCGTGCTCCTCCAGACTGGCAAACACTGAGGAGCAACTCACTCCATGCAAGATCTGCTGTGGGGGCGAGAATGAGAGAAGAGGGAGTAGTGACTGTGCTGTGGGCTGACCCAGCCTGGGAGGAGCTTCCCAAGAGGTTCTCTGTGACCCTCGTGCTCACCATGACACTGGCTGAGCAAGCACAATGCAGCTCTCAGCCATGTCCCTCTCCCCTTTGCCTGTTTTTGGGCTCTCGTCCCACAACCCTCATCCATTACTTCAGCAGTGGGTGGCCATGGTGGTCCAGCTCCTCATCCCTTTGAGGAGACATGACCCCACTCAGCCTGTGCCCAGCACCAGACCCACTCTAAAACCTCTGGAGGCAGCTGCCCCGAACAGGCAGCACTGCAGGCAGGGGGCTGCCCACAGGCTCTGCCTGCAGCCTGCCCGCACACAGCTGAGCCCAGCGGGGAAGGCAGTGAGCGCCAGCCCTGTGCCCAGCGGGGAAGGCAGTGAGCGCCAGCCCTGTCTGTGAGCACAAACATCTGCTTGGAGCCTGCTCAGAAACACCAGCCCAGGCTGTCCAGCTGCCAGCCTCTCTGTTTTGAAGCACAATAAAAGTTGAAGGATGGCTGAAAGCAAATGCCCCGTGGGAAGGGAAGTGCAGAGCTCTGTACTGTGGGACACACCAGCGCTGACCCCACAGCGAGGAGCAAGGCTTGGCTGCAGGGAGAAAGGAAGCATCCATCAGGCCTGTCGGAATCTTTGCTGTGAGATCCTTGTGCAGCTGATGACCAACCAGAGCCCTCCCAGATGCAGACCTAGGGATAAGTGCTCTGATTTCCCTGTCCATAGACTATGCAGGGGACTGGTTTGGTTGGAAACACTGCTTACTGGAAGGGTTTGTCCTGATGCATCATCATGCCAAAGCTCCCCCTTCCCTTCCAGGCTCATCATCTCCTCCAGCACCCACTGTGATGCAGCCCTGAAGGATGTCCTGGCCCCTTTTCTGCAGCCAAGCAGGTCTCCGGTATTGCTTTGCATTTACATGTTGCTGTCGAACGCCTGAGTGCAATGGACCATTTGCTTTCCCTGCCATAAACAGGATTCATTTCACTGCTGGAACAAAGGCAGGTTGTCTTCTAGGTCCGGACACGAGCTTGTTGCTGATGGAGGCAGGGATGAGGCTCAGCCTGATAGAGGAGATGCAAACAAAGCCAAATGTTTCCTAAGCCTGGCAGGATCAGCCTGTGTTGGTCTTGCTGTATACTAGTCATAGCATCAGTGAGGATGCTCTGGGCTGGGGGGGCTGGGGCCCAGTACCACTTCCTCTGTTTGGCAGATGCCCCATGTGTGTCAGCACTGCCAAGTGACGGGGGTTTATCTTTGCCTGGGCTGCAGCAGGGCTGTGAGGGCCAGAGCCAGGCAAGATACGTAACTGAGGTTCGGCATGTGTCTATATCCTGCTCCCTCTCTTGCTACAAACACTGTCCAGATTTCCAGCGTCAGAGGGAGAAACACCAGCCAGACTGTTTTACGGTTTCGAGAACTCATAATGCTTTCCAGAGAACAGAGCTACAGCCCATCTTCTGCAGTGGGACAAGCTGTGGGAGCCTCCAGTCATTGCTGACAGCTCTCTTGTTAAAGGGATATTCCTGTCTGAGCACAGAGGAGCCACTCTGGGGGTCACACTCACACCACCCTGCACTTTCACTGCTGGGACCAAAGGCCCTTCGCAGTGGGTGGCTCCACTGAGCGATGGGTGCCCCCTTTGACTCCCTGCACATCCCACACTCAGACAAGTTACATTCCCTGACTCAACTCCATGTTTACCATAACAGAGTCCAGACCTCTGGTTCCTAATTTAATCGTGATGCAGCGACATGATAACAGGTCAAGCTGTGTGTTGCCAGGGAGGGACCTGAACACAGCAATCCCTGGGGTTTTATACCCTCACAGTCTGTGCTGTATGTGCCTCTTGCTCCAATGGTGACATTTAGTCTGGGATCTCCTTGCTGTTCATAGGGTCCTGCAGAGTTTCTGGGTGACTGGCCACCTCCCTGCTGGGCTGTGCCACAGGTCCCCATGTCCTTTGTTAGGCAAAGGACTGGTGCCAGTTCACAGCTCCTGTTCTGCAACTCCAGCCATTTCCCCCTGTCCAGGGAACAACCTGCAGCTTGCACACCAAGCTACCTGCATTAAGTATATTCCTCAACACTTCTGACCTCCTCAGCAGCAAGAAAAAGCTGACAAAACAACAGGAAAAAAAAAGGTCACTGTTGGAAAGGCTCTTGCGAGGCACCCCAGTGCACCCATATCCAGAGCAGCGTGTGCCATCCCAGCCCCAAGCAGGGAGCAGCCTTCTCCTGGCACAGCCTGGGAGATGTCCCCCTTGCAGGGCAGGCACAATCAGTGTTGGTCCCGGTACCAGCGCAGCTGGGCGGTGTGATGGGAGCCAACAGCCCAGGGATGGTGTGTGACCCCCACCTGGGGGAAAGAACCCAGCAGAGGCCCCACTCTAGGAGCAATTTTAGGGATGAGTTTTGATGAGGTGCTATGCAACAGCAGGCTGGATCAGACAGGCTGTGTCTCCTTGGAGGGACTGGGAGGACACGGAGACTGAGACACGGCTTTGCAGACAGTCACAGGGTGACCCAGCCCTGGCTCCCAGCCCCAGCTTGCAGCCCCTGAGCCACCTCATGTCTCAGTCCTGCAGTGAGGCTGAGTCCCAGCCTCTATTCTAGCAGCCTGCCTGAGCCACACTGTTGGGCTGGCAGGCTCATTACAGCAGGTCTGCTTTTAATTAAGCAGGATGCTGCTTTTGTATAGCTGAACCCTTCGGGAGTTCGGGTACAGAGCCTTCACCCCTCCGGCTCCTGCTGCTCATCCCTCTGTGCTAGCAGCAGGCGCGGGGAGCTGGGGCCAGGGGCTTTGGGAGCACGTGCTGGGGCAGTGTGTCCCACCCACACAGGATGTTGGCTGTGTCCCCAGGGTGATAGGGCATGGTGCAGTCTGTACCATGCCCTGTGGCGGGTGTTTGCTCTCTTTGGGCCAGAAGGCAAAGCCCAGGGCTCTTATCGCGCCAGGCAGATAAGGGTTAATGCCCCAGCAGTTGTGCTGAGCTGGCTTTATTGGCAATAAACCCCTTCTGGGAGCAGCTTCCTAATCATTACAGATTGTAGGTAGCCCTACCTCCAAGGCTGTCCTTCAGCAACAGCACCTCTGCCCTGTTGCCCCTGCACTCCCCTTGGCAAACACACCAGGAGCAGGCCCCCTCCAACCCCGCACCCCTTCAGTGCCACACAGCCCCCTTGTAACCCTCACTATGGTGCTGTCACAAAGGACGCGTGCCCCTAGCCTGCTACCAGTGCTCAGTGTGGATGCTGGTGCAGGGCTGAGCAGGAAAACAGCCCAGAGGCTATGGCCTGTGTGGATCATACCACTGGCCTTGGATACCTGCAAGGCACTGGAATGGGGAGCTGGTACCTCTGGGGCAAAGCTCTGCTCAGGCAGAGATGTCAGAAATGACTCCTGCTGCAGAGGCTGGGAAGGGGAGAAGATTGTCCCAGCCGTTCCCAGCACCAGCTGATCGCATGGCCACAAATGTTTAATAAATGGGAGTGGAGTCATTTGTCTGGGCTGATCCCCCCAGGAAGTCTGTGCTCCACAAAACAAACCGGGCTTTTGTTTGACTTGTTTTAAGTAAAACACATGTCACCCCTGTAAATCACAGGTCCCCTTCCCTGCCCCAGGGGCAGCGGCAGAGCAAAGGGGGGTGCTGGTCTAGAGGTGCTGGTGCAAGCCAGAGCCATGGGCTGGCAAGTCTGCTCCCACCCTCGGGCTGTGTCCCAGCTGGACGCCACGGGGCTGGAGCATCCCGGCCCCTGCAGCACACAGCTTCCCCAGCCTGCTCGCACGCCCCGTTGCAGGCAGCCCCCAGGCAGGTTTGCAGTGCTGGTCCCGGGGGACTCTGGTCCCGGCTCCCCCAAATCCCAACCCGGCTGCCAGGCTGCTTTTTCACCACCCCACGCTCCCTGCGGGCCTGACGCCTGGATGCCAGCCCAAGGTCAGCCGTCGGCTGCGGGCCCTTGGCACGAGTGCGGCCGATGGTTGGGGACAGCCGGCCGGGGGCTGTGCCGCCGCAGGGCCGGGTCTCGGCCGCGGCGTGCGGGCGGCGTGC
>VWPU01003448.1:102240-237813 GCA_013398955.1 Callaeas wilsoni | reverse complement strand
CCTGCCCGGCCCGGCCCTGCCCGCGCTGCAGCGGCGCTGGAGCGCAGAGCCGCGGGCGGCACCTCGGGCTGCCAGCCCCGACCCGTTCACACGGCGCAGAGGCAGCCTCAGATGAGGAGCAGGAACGTGCGAGAGGAGCAGAGCCGCGGCCGAATCAGCCGCTTGTTTCGGCTGTTCTCCCGCGTTATTTGCTGATGCCTGCGCTGGGCACAGCCCCTCGTCTGACCTGCCAGCCCAACACCCCTCATGGCCCCACCTGGGCCTCACCCACGGTGCCATTCAAGCCCCAGCCAAGGACCAGCCCTCCCGGGGCTCCTTCACTCCCTTGTCTCGTCCCTTCCAATCCTGCCTCGTCCTTGAGGCTCTCGAGGCTCTGTGAGGGAGGTGGAGTGGGACAGTCCCGTGGGGGCATGGCGGCCCCTGCCCCTCAGTCAGGCTGAGGTGATGGGGCTGCCGTGCCCGGCCGTTTCTGCGGCACGTGGAGAGTGAATGTTTCAAATCCATTTTATAATGGGCTAAGATGGTGTGTTGTGATTTAGCTGACATTAGCTCTGAATAAAACCATGCTGGAATAGAAAATACTTAAGTCCTATAGTATGTTCCTGTGCTTATATAGCTGTATAAGGTGTCCAACCTGTTCTGAGTGATCCTACAATTTGCAGCACAGTTTGAAAGCTCTCAACTTTAGGCCTTCCCTCTAATAATGGGTCTGATGACTGAGTGCTGTGGAAAACATTTGTGGTGCTACTAGAGGCAGCACCAATAACATTTGTGGTAAGGAATTACACAAGTTTCTCACTCTCCTAGGTATGTTTTGCTCAGATGTACTTCTACAAGGCTTTCATATGGCTGTATAGGAGAATATCCATTTATATGATGCAGCTTCAGCAGGGCTTAATAAGAGGTCTGTAAGCGACTTCAGTATGGCTGGGATTTCATCATTACTGTAGGTGATCCTACAGGTTAACAGAAAAACATCCTTAAATCTGACCAGCCTTGATAAATTTATAGAGGCAAACTTCCACTGTAACTGGGAACCATCCTATAGAACAGAAATAAGATACAGGTATCATATACAAGTACTGGATCTGAATGATACAGGTACCATACAAAAACTCTGGATTGGAATGGAACAAGTCCTCTTCCTGCAGTAAAATCTACAGCCTGGTTATACAAAATGTCATAATTTGCAGATGGAAAAATGGCTCTTTTTTTGGGCAAAAACTTGCAAAAACAGATCTTTGCAAGTGAAGATCTGTAACTCTGACAATAAAAATGTGACTTTACTAAGTGAAATCGGGCAATATATCTGATTTTTTCGAGAGACTAGAATTGTTTAATTTTTCATGTGTAAAGCTCTTCATAATTTGGCAAAATGATCAGGCATTCACAGCAGAAAATAACAGCTAAAAATTGTCTGAAAATCCCACAGACTGTCAAAACTGCTGAGGATTCCCTGTTCAGTTTTTTAGTACAGCGGTTATTGCTGGAGTTGACTTTAACATCACTTTGGACTACTCACAGCATGCAAGATCTAAAGAGCACTGGTTTTTCATCTTGCCCTACAGCAATGTGATATACAGTTGTTAACGCACCCAAGTAATCTTTCTATGTCACTGCTGGCAATTGTCAAACTTAAATTGGAAGCTTACACTTTGAAGGAAAACAATTAAACTGTAATATTAAACTTCTGTTTTGTGTAACCAATACCTCAGACTCAGATTAACTCAGTGTCTGCTTCAGGACTTGTAGCAGGAGTGGCTGTGGCTATGTAAGTCCTTGTGTCCATATGTCAGGCTGCTATATCTCTGCTTTGGGCCTGGCAGCTTTTGCAATTGTTACTCGCTCAAATTTTCTGTGAGTAAGAAAACTTCGTTACTGCACCGCAGCTGTTCACAGCAGCCTGGGTAACTCTGCTGGTGAACTGCTGGGGACAGGTGCACTCAGGTGCAGAAGTGCCAGTGCTTCCAGAAACACCTACGTGGACCATGGTTCTTAGTAACAGCATGATGCTCAGCTGGGTATTAGATAGAAAATTACTAAATCTAGAGAGACTAAACTCAGCCTCCTGCTATCAGGGGTGATAACATCATACAGCAGAGTGACGCTGAAGTACCAGCTCTGACATGGAAGGGCATAAGAAAATGTCACGTTTCTCTTTACGCCTAAAAAACATGCCAGCACTGAACAAACTGTTTAGAAAGGCTGCAAAATCACATGCCCCCATGCTGAAATACAGTGTTTACAGCCACAGCCTTTGATCAGAGAAGAGCCAGGTGATCATAATGAAGTTTATTCTAACAATGTGTTCCTCTAAATTTTTAAATGTTTGAGGAATATTTTTCTTAGATCCAGATACACTGAAGCCAGACTAAAAATCAGCAATTACACATGACAACATATTAACTAATTTGATTACTGATATCAAGAGCAGTCCTGCACCTCAGTTTCTGGCAGCTTCTCTGATTGAAAGAACACTGCAGAAATTTTATTTCATCAGCTATGTGAGTTACATTTCCTGTCCTGATAAACACACAC
The DNA here is from genome assembly GCA_013398955.1 of Callaeas wilsoni. Taxonomy (NCBI): domain Eukaryota; kingdom Metazoa; phylum Chordata; class Aves; order Passeriformes; family Callaeidae; genus Callaeas; species Callaeas wilsoni. The sequence goes on along the minus strand of VWPU01003448.1, from coordinate 235,275 downwards.
TACAAAGTCCAAAAGCACTTCAAGTTATCAAATTGCACTTGATTACTTAAGTCTAAATAATATATCAACCTTTCATCATCATGATGAAATTTTTTAAGGTATTTCACTGCTGATTTTTTTCTCAAAAAAAAAACCAAAAAACCAAAAAAACCCACCCCCAGCAAACCTCAAAACTACTTTTTTGCTATTCTGTGCTAATTCCATTTAATAATTGGATTTGTGTACTGTAAGTCCTTATTTTCTATGCATTTCTTAATACTCAACTACATATAAACTGAAATTTGAAATTAAAACTGGTATATAGGATATTACATTATTACATCTATCTCAATAGATTTCACAGAAATCTAAGAGCCTCTAGGAGTTATGTTAATCCTAGTCACATTAAGTTTGCACTTACAGAAGTAAGTTGAAGGTCTGATAATATAGTTGCACTTCTGGGGAATATGTAACACAAAGCTAGGCCTCTGTTAGTTTATGAGCTGCCAAAATACCTGTGATGCCATGCAGAGTGCAAGTTCCATAGACAGGGTCCTTTGGAGATATGTGATTAAACCACTGTTTCTTTGAAGGCCACAGCTAATGTAAGTATGAGCAACTTTATACTTACAGCAAGACATGTGGCTTGGGACTGATACAGTCTGACATCAATGAATGGTCTAAATTTGCAAACTCAGTGAATAATTGTAGGATGAGCTTCTTTACCATGAAGTGCAGTGGTTCTTCCTGCAATCATTCACTACATGGTTTGTGCTCACATAGTACTTTGACCTGTGACATCCTCACTAAAACAGCAAAATAAGGCAAGGTAGTATTTTTTGTGAGTCACCATTCTTTTAGTGCCTTTTTTGTAACTATTAACATTTAGTTGATTTTCTGATCCTCAGCCAGAAGAAAGTATCCTGAGGACTGTTCTACAGTGCAGGTCCTGTGTTTCTCCTGCCCCAGGCAGAGACTGCTTTCTTTTATGGGTTCAGGAATACTTAGCTTTGAAAGCAGTCTTTGAATTTTCCCTGATGTGGACTGATGAGGAAAGACCAGTCAAGAGAAGCTGTCTGCATCCTTCCTTGGGGCCAGGCAGCCTTTGGACTCTAGAAACTCTTGCAATATTTTCTTTTTAGCTTTGTACAAAGACCTTTCACCTGACTAAGACAGCTGGTGACAAATCTAGCATCCCCAGGGCATTCCTGAGTTTTCTTAGCTGAGGATAAGATGGATATATCTTACTTTTATATTTACTGAGCTTTCAACAACTCCAGTATAGCAAACAAAGGCCTTCTTTACCATTACTATTACTATTACCATTACTATTACCATTACCATTACTATCACTATCACTATTACTATTACTATTACTATCACTATTACTATTACTATTCTGTTACTATCATGCTGAGTCTATTGGGATGTTACCTCTGTATTACTCCATCTGTGTATAAAGAACCAAACAGAAATATATCTCGTTATGAAGAAAAAAGTAATACGTAATGTCAGCTCCCAGAATTTACGACTTAATTATTCGTTACAAAGTATTCTGACTTCATAAGACATATAGGGATGTTTGAGATTTTAGCAGGTGTTAAACTCAAATTTACTGGATTGCAATCGGCTGCTTTGGATCTTACTCTGACATTATTAATCCTGACTGGTTGGCTTCTTGAAGTTTTCCATTAGTTTCTCATATCCCACATGAAGATGAGAGGATCTGCTCCTCAGCAAGTGTCAACATTAGCCTTAAATTACATACTCAAATCCATACACAGGTCATATTCAAATGCAGTGCATGCTGTGGGTAGTTCTATGAAGTCAGTATTTTGTCCTTTTACATCCTTAAATGTGTAACATATTCCAAAAGAGGTGATGAAAATTTGTAGAGCAACAAGTGAGAAGATTGTGATAAGATTAAACTGGTAAAAACTTCAGAAAATAAAGTTTTAAAACAGGTTTGTTTTCATTTGAGATCTCTTTAAAAAAAAAAAAAGATCTGCAGTCAAAAGGAAAGAAATAAGGAAAACTTAAAAGCTGTAGCTCAGTGGTGGGTTTTTGTTATTATCTCTAGGGTAAGTGTGGCTTAAACCACTGATGGACTAGGGCAGTACTTTTTATTATATCCTCCTCCTGAATTCTGCTAACTACAGATCTCTTCATTTAGCAGAAAGGAAAATGATTGCTCCTTTATATTAATTGAAGAGATGAGAGTATAAGACAAAATTTAGAATGAAGTGAAAAGATACAGTAAATAATTGCAAACATGCTGCCTAGTAACTCACAGCCAGTTGTGCAAGGCATCACTCATCATGACAAAGTCAAGATGAATTTCATACAAACCACATTTATAATTTTGTACTGTTTAATTATTTGAGTAATTAAAAATTTTAGTCCCAGAGATCTGGTAATGCACATGTTTTATCTGAAAGATATCTCAACATTCAGTTGTTTAGACAACTGAATAAGAGTAAAATATCTTTTTGACCAAATACATACTTCTCAGCTGTGAACAGGTAGGGAACAAAGTTAGCTGTTCTGAAAATCTATTTGCATCTTTATCGCAATTGCCTCCTTTCCTTCTGCATTTAAAATCTGTCATATCCTTAGGAGGCTTTTTTTTTTTACTCTCTCCCACAGGTATTCATGTCCTGTGGAGCAATCTGAAATAGCTGCTTTTGCTACCTTCATCAGAAGAACCTGAAATAATGGATGGATAGAAGAGAGCTGAATTCAGGAAAGGACTGGAAATATTTTTTAAAATATTGTTCGTGTCCTCTCAACTGAAAAGAGAGATGTTGTTACACAGTGCTGTTAAAAATGTGGGGTCTGATCTAAACATGCTTTTGAAATTGAAAAGTTCAAAGTTCTTAGCATTGTGTATAATCTGCTCCCTAAATTTTGGATGTGAATGTGTTTATGAATGAGTAGTTACTGTTCTGGAATGCTTTGCAATTTTGTTGATCTTGTCCAGTTAAAAAAAATAATCTGGATATGCCAGAAAGTATGAAACTGTCTGACCTTGAAGCTTCCAAGATGCAAAGGGTACAAACACTAAGGTGAAAGCAATGCCTTCTACAAATGTGCGAAAATCAGTTTATGAGCCAAGGCTCTATGTAGCAAATTTTTAGAATATATGTATTTCCAGAAGTCTGTGTGTACATGGTAATGTGTAATACATCCAGAACCGGGAGAAGTTGGTCAGCATTTTCATAAACAAATTTCTGCATCTTTTGTGTCCATACTAGTAAACAGAGGTTGGTTGAAGAATATAATCCGGGCTAAGGTTGGAGGTGAAGGCCACCTTTAAAACTGTTCCCAGTATAGCATATTGAATGCTTATAACATTTGTCACTTTAATCAAATGAAATTTTAGGGCAGATCATAACTTAAAAATTTGTACACTGAAAGGTATATGCGAGACAGTCAATTTTAACACTGTTACTCTAGACTAAAGTACTCCCCAGTGTGTGGATAGAAAGATCTGGTCTCAGATATTTACCACATAGTCTATTGGAAATATAACATGTTCACAATTTCAATTTTTAAATTGCTTAAAATGGGTAGCATAGCTTATAGCTGACTACAAAATTGTATACAACTGAGATAGCAAACTCATGACAGTCTTTTCCTCTCTTTAATGCATTTTGGTTTTCCTCTCTGAGTAAACTTCCTTTCTTCTTTCTCTTTATAGAGACTGAGTTTTCAATGATTCCTGCAATCATTCTCACAAAATAACTAGAGAGAAGCTGGAGTTGTATATGCAGCATATACAGCTTGCTTTTCTTGTAATCAGGCTTTATTTCATGTGTGCATGTCGTTATGGTCATGACAGACATATTGTTGTGGCAAGCTTTCTGAGTGCAGCTTTTCAATGGATCTCCCTTTTGTTGCATAAGTCATGTGCATTCAATTCTCAGTGAAATCCTACAGTAATTGTATTTGGAAGCTTTATTTTCCCTCAGCTTGAAAGTAGTCAGAAATTATGGGCAGTCACAAAACTTTATACCAATATCAGTAGCAAATACTTGTGGCAAAAACATCTCTCTACAGTAGACAGACACGGTAACTAGCAATGTAACAGGGAAATTCAGATGTGAGTTGAGTTCATCATCTTGAGGGGTTTTTTGAGACTGAAGATTATTCTTTCCAGAGCTAATTTCTGTATCAAGACAGTGGTTAAAAACCATAGTTCATATCTATTGTCTGATCTCAAATTTCTAGCTTAAAATTTCAGACTTGAAATTTCAGACCTGATCATAACAGACCACAAAGCTGCTTTAACAATAAGTCTGAAAAATGTAAATGGGGGAATTTCTGTCCACCAGAAAGCTGTGCATGGGGATTTCCTGGGTGCTCCAACAAAAATAAGAGCCTGGAAGTCATTGTGGCAGCCTAGACTAAAGGAATCCCCTATGTATCAGTGGTGATGAGAACCAAAAGGAGTCCTTGAGGTATCTACTTCCTCCGTGCTTTCTGCCTGCATGGTTAATTAGAGACACAGGAATGCACAAAATAATATCCCATTGAGAAACTGAATCTTCCAAATATGGACTTATATAAAGTGTGAATGGAGATGGACAGAAATGGCATTCCCCCATATGTTAAATAATGTAATGAAGTAATTACATAAATGAATGTGGAATGGTGTAAACAGGTGTGCTTACAACCCTGAGTACGAGCCAGACAGTGAGCGATGCTGACAGGGAAGGAGTAGAATTATGTGAGGCCCTAAGGATGTTAACAATAGTTGTGATAAATACTGAAGTACAGAAAAGCTGAACTGAATACTGAATCTCTTTGCTACAGCTAATTACAAGCTCAGATGGAAGTCAGCGGCAAGTTTCTCCTTGTAATATTCTGCCTACTTCAAGCCAAATAAATAAAGAATGAGATGCTTGAGGGGGGAAGAAAACAAAACCCATGCTTTCCTGATTGAAGTACAAGATTGTAAGAAATAGTATTTTTTCTTGACTGAATGATAATATAATATAAGATTGTTACCTACCTTAAGTTCTCTAAAGAAGATGCTACTCCTAGCCCACTCAACAATGGAGAAGAGGGTTTGGTCAGCCATTTTACACATAAGCCCGAATGTGTTGAGCTTCTCGTGTTTGCTTCTGTTGGCTTGCTCTTGCTGCAGATATGCCATGATTTTAGCTTGGACTTGTGGCTCATCAGGCTCACATTTCAGGAGTTCCAATATCAGATGTGGGATACTTGCTGGTGAGCTTGTTTGATAACTATCCATGTATGAGTAGCCCATTATTGACTCTGGTGAGCTAGTGTAAGGGTCAGGGTACTCGGACTTGATAGCACGGCTTGGAAAATGGCCATAGGTTTGGTAGCCTTGCAAACTGCCGTGGGGCGGCATCGTCATGCTGATCGGAGAGGTCACAAAGGGACTCCTGTCATAGTCTGTAGGAGGCAAGGCAGTATGGTTCAGAGGTAGGCCTTTAGAAGCTGAATGGATGTTCTGGATTGCAGAGGATATTGTCAGGTCGGTTGGCATTGCTTGGATCACCTGAGTCATGGCTTCCAGTTTAAGTCCATTTGCTCGGATAAGAGCTTTCTTCTGCTGCTTCAATGCCCTGTCTCTCTTGTACATTGGTCCAAACTTGTTTCGACCGCCACGCATTCGGTCAGCTCGCACAGCTGTCAGGGGAGAGGAGGAAGTAAATCATTATTAACACTTGGAATCAACATTCTTTAATCAAACATATATTAGGAAAGAGCAGAAATGTAAAAATGTAACTTCTTTTTTTTTTTTTCCCAAATTCAGAGTCGCACTTTTATTCCTAAAGAAAAGGATTTATTTTGACTTAACAAATGTCACTTTTTTCTAGTGATTTAAATGTCACATGCATATATTACTAACAAAGAAGGACTTCTCTGTACATTGATTAGGACACAAGGACAAACACAATGGATGGCTACAGGGATTTCACACCTGCTATGGGATCATGTGGAAATCTCAATGTACATTTGGGTTTATATCAAGCTACTATGTCATTAAGAAACAAGGGCTGAAGTCCAGAATTTGTCTGAGATGTATCCAGCAGACCACATTGTCTCATTATAATCATTCCATTACTGCCTTCCACCGCAGCAAAACATCTGAAATGTAAATTGTGAAATGTTCAGTAGTCACAAAGGGGAATACATTTCTCTTGGCAAAAAGGAAGCATTTCCTTTTGATGATTCTGTTCAGGTTGGTGTAAAACTTTGAGATTTCTAGTTAGCCGAAAAGCTCTGTGGAAATGTTTAGCTGCAGTTGGAATGTGCAGAGAGAAAGCTGTCAGCTTGCTGCCTTCCACGCGGAAGATAGAAGTGAAACAGAAACTATTGACACTGTTCTGGCTTATAATATCTCTGGAATTAGAAATAATTAAAACAAATCCTACTCAACAGCTGCCTTGGGAGTCATACTGGTGGTCTCTGTCACCGCAGTGTCTGTCACCATGTGATATATGTAATGGACTAGTGAGGAGCTTTCACCAAGCCCACCTTGCCCAACGGCAATTAGATTGAAAGAGGAACCTTTGACAGCCTGGTGACATGTTGAGACTGCTGAGATTGCTGGAGGTTAAGTTCTTGAGCTTTTTATCTTAGGGATTAGTAGGACATTAAAAATTTATTATGAATGCTAGATACGCATAATACTGTACCTTATTGTAAGGACTTTAACGTTTAATGATTTTTTTGGTCCGTGGTAATTTATGAACTAGACTTTTAAGGCTATATATATCACTATCAGGGAAATACACATATAAATGTCACAAGTATTTAGAATTAGGAGAGCACATGTTCTTCCAATTTTCTAAACAAGGGAAAAGAAGTTGTGTGGCTGTGTAGACAAGGAAGCTAAAGTACATTTTCTGCAGTACCTTTAAAACTACAGGTGCTTTGCTTGAATTTGTACGAAAACGAGCTGCCAATATTGCTGCTGAATGTTGACTTTAAATAAAATGCCCAAAATTAATTATATCACTAGTAAATGTAATTAATTTTAAATCTATATACACAATATCCTCACAGGTACTCTGCAGTTAAAAACTGTGAGCCAAATTGGACTAGCAAGTGCTTTTGTATAAATCCTACTTAAATTTAAGGTGAACTTTGTGTAATCACAGAAGACGAAATTTGGTCTTGTATCATTGTCAGCAAGTGAGAGGAGTTAAAAGTAGGAGTAGACAAATGTATTTTATCCTTCTTCATAATGCCAACAATGACAAAAGGATTCCACATGTCCTGTTATTGTGCTATTTGAATTTGGAAGCACATGCAGTGATTCAGGATGTTTAGTGCAGTGTGTCAGTGCTAGCTCAGTCTTGTGGGCAAATACACCACCATTGAATCAATCAAACTGCAGGAGGCTGATTGTTTTGTTTATCTTCAGTTATATCAACAGCTTCCCTTTGCCAGAGCCTGGTGACTTATCCTTTCTAGTTCCCTTCATGGCTTATGGTTTTCCTCCTTGGCCTGATTTTTCCTGGTTAAGCATCTAGGGTGAATGTCATTTCAGTACAGTTGTAACAGTAAGGAATTTAGGAGCTTGTCCTTGGTCAAGAAAAAATGTCGTCTGCTGTGAAATCAGAATTTTAATATTTTGTATATCAAAGTTAGAATGAACTATGTATGATTCAAAAATTCAAGTTGATGATATTTTCGCATTCGGTTATCTCAAAGGGTATTGTACATTTTTCATTGTTCTCTGTGGATGAGAAAGTGAAATGAAGTCAAAATGTGTACTTCAAAATGCCTTACTCTCTTTCAATTGCAATAGCCTTGCAGGTGTAGCATCACAAAAATATAGGACACAACTTTAGAGATTATTTGGTTCCTTAATCTCAAAGGCAAGTCGGTGTGAGAAAAACCCTTATTTTATCTGTTTCTTTGTGTTCTGCCTTGTTGTCAGAAGAATATATGTAAAAAAACCAAAACAACCCAGCCCTAGATAAAATACAAATAAAATCAGATCACTCTTCATAGCAAATGAATAATTTTTTTTCTAATCTGGACACTTGTTACAAATTTTATGTTTATTCTAGATTAATTCTTTTTTAAAAGCTGAAAAACTATTCAATCTACATCCATGAATTCACAAACTTAAAAAGCCTGAAATATCAAACTATATACTTATATGACAAAATGGATTATGGTTTTGACTGGTTCCTAAATGGTAGCGATCTACCATTTACTTATTAGATTTTTTTAATAAAGCAACAATTTCACTGACCATACAAAGTAACCTTTTATTATAATTGCAAAGCCATAACTTTATAACTTTTTAATATAAAATACAATGCATTAACATCTCATCCTATAATTTTATAGTATAGTTGAAGATATCAGCAAGACTATAGCTCTTACCTTCCAATTTCATTCCAACACTTAGACATTTTTGAAATCGACAGTAAGGACATCGTTTTCGCTGTGTTTTGTCAATCTGGCAATTCTGATTTTCTATACATGTGTACCTTTTGTTATTCTGGACTGTTCGCTTAAAGAATCCCTGTATGATAGACACAAAAATTAGCCTGTTTTGCTTGAACATGTGTTTCAGCATTTTATGGAAATCATTGTGATATAATTTTCAGATGCCATTAGAGCACTTAAAAAGTTACATAGTTTATTTTAAATTAGTCAGCTGAACCTAGGAGAAAGCCACCAGATTCCAGAGGAGGTTTTCTTGTGTTAGTGCTATGTTTTATAGACTTAATGTCAAAGCTTGGTGAGACTTTTAGGAGGCTGTAGCCTTCCGTGCTTCTAACACTGGTGGCAGGCAGAAATAGTGACACTGACCGCTTCATTTTGTATTCTTTAATCATTGTAGAATTATTAAAGTCTTCCTTTTAAAGTAGTTTTAAATGAAATAAGTAGGAACACTCTTGCAAAGATAAGTACAGAGTACCTCTGGCTATTTTACATCCCAGTGGGGCATGCTGGAGGCATAGTAAATGCTTGTCATTCACTTCTCACTGATTAATTTTTTAGTGAAAATATAGTGGGCTAAGTTAATTTTTCCATGCAACTAAATGTTTAAATTGCATTGTTCTGATAAAGGAGCTTTACTTACAAAGCATTGCTTAAATAACTGTAAAAAACCTTAAAAAATTTTACATTAAAAATCTGACCTGTCATAAATTAACAATTATTTAAACCTTATAGCACAATAGACCAACACAGGTATATTCATCTTTCTATATGTTAATTGGTTACTTGACTTTGTGTGTCAAGTTAGCTCTGACACAGTTTGCATGAAAAAAGTGCATGGTCATTATAATCACAGAAATTTACATTGCAATATTGAAGGATGAAAATAAAAATCTTAAGAAAGCTGCATTAGATTTTGCAAAGCTGATCTCCATTGAGGATAATCTTCCTACTTTATCGTCTGGAAAAAGAAATACTCTGAATGTATATAAATCAACTAAAACCAGTATTTAGCACAGTTAGGAATGAAAGTTGTTCTAGAACTACATCACAACAGCAAAATACTAAAAAACAATTACAAAACTACAATGCAAAACAGTCCAATTTGTTTCCATTTTTGCACATGTCTCTCTCAAAGAGACTTCTACGTCCTAAAGACGTGGGTTTTGGTGGTTAATTATTTTATGTGAATGTATTAAGCAACGTATCAGAAATAACCCAAAATATTATACATCTGGTTTATTTAATTATCCTTTTTTTCCCCCTGCTTATATTTGAAACATTTTGGCTGTACTTGTGTTTTTATGGAGTAATTAGTACAGAACCTTGCAGCTTTCACAGGTGAGAAGTCCATAATGGTACCCAGAAACTTTGTCTCCACAGACTGGACACAGCTCTTCAAGGTCTTCATCATAAGAGTAATTCACCATTTTAAACTGAGACACTGGGGGAAAGGAGAAATAGCATATTCAGTTAGAATTTACATTACAACTCAAATATTCTGCAACTTTCCCATCTAGAGAGAAAGCTTACTTAAACAAGAAAACCACTGAAAACAGGGAGAAAAAAGTTTTATTTTTAAAAACAGATTGCATGGAGACATGCAACTTTCCATCATCAGCAAATCTGCATGGTACTCAGCAAGTGTAACAAAACGCATCAGCTTCTAAGTTTTATGTTCTAAATATTTATACTTAGAGAGTGCCTTTAGCCTAGTCCTTACTTTATGGAATCACAAACTGAAAGAATTAATTTAAATCCGACAATGATCGGGGCAAGCTTTAAAAAAGCAGAACGAAAACACTGTCACTTGTGTATTGAAAGTAATTATTTTCCCTTAAAGTTTTCTTTCAGCCCGCAAATTTTTACCTAGACTAAACCTTTATCTCACAGACCCAGCACTTTTGCACCGTGCGAAATCCAAGTTAGTTACTCGCAAAACCAGCTTAAAACGATGTCCTGCGCGCCTCCCAAGCTCGTCGTCTAGGGGTGACCACCAAGCCTGCGGGCCAGGGCGAGCGCTGCATGCCGGCACCCCCGGCTGTCGCAGCCACCGTGTCCGCGGCCACGGGGGAGCCGCGGTTTAGCTGTCCACGTGTCGGCAGACGGACACGAGCCGGGACCGCCGTGCTCCGGGGATGCGCTCAGGGTTTGCCCGGCCGGCAGACACGTCGCCCCCCGCTACCGGGGGCTGGCGTGAAACCTGCACGCCGGGGCCGCCTGAAGTTTTTGCCGCTCGGGGAAAAGGCGGGGAGGAGCCGGCCGTCAGGAAGGAACGGGGGGCTAAAATATGCGGAATGAAAGCACGGAGCGCGCCCACTCGAGGCGGGCTCCCCCCACAAGGTGCCAAATCAGCCGCTCCGGTTATTCCTAAGAAGAAACTATGCTGCTCAATGCAGGGCCGGTTTCCTTCCCCTTCCCTGCTGCTAAACCTCCGACCTGCTCGGCAAGCACCGTGGCAGCGGAGGACTCCTGAACATGGCCACGGGCGCTGGGCATCGCCGCTGGACTGCTTAGGATGTCGCCTCTTTGTCTTTAACTCTGCGGCTGCCACAGTTCAGGGTCACCGGGGCGGTCGGACTCCGCCCGAAGCCCCCGGCCCGGCCGCCCGGCTTGCCAAGGCAAGGGGCTGCACCCCGGAGCTCGAGGGAGCTCCTGGGGAGCGCGGGGGCATTATGCTGCCGTCACATTGCCGGCAAAACCTTTCCTGAGCCACCTCGGCACGGCCGGGGATCGCCGCCTGTCAGCGCGTGGGGCGGACACGGGGCGGCCGCAGGCGGAGGAGGAGGAGGAGGAGGGCCCGGCCCTCCCCTCTGCTCCCGCTGTCGCGGCTCCAGGGTCCGGCGCCGGGACGAAGTTCCCCTCCCCGTAGGAAAAACCAAGTGGGAAAGCAGGGGTTTTCCGAGCGCCGCGCCCTTGCACGGAGCCTCCTCCGCAGGAGAGGAAAGGGGCGGTCGGGTCGCCCCCAGGACCTCCGAAGTCCCCGGCCCACCCCGGCCGTACTTCCCAGCAGGCTCCCGAGAGGAGAGGGGATAATTTCTAAAGAGCGGCCGGGACGGGAGTTTCTGTCCCGGGAGAACCGCGCTGGGCGGGGCGGGCAGCGCCCGCATACCCGGCTGCCGGCTCCAAGGCAGGGAGCCGACCCTCGGCGGGGTCTGCGCCGCCTCCCGCCGCCACCGCTCCGGCCCCGAGTAGGACACCGGGAACAGCCCGGTCCCGCCACCTCACATAGACATTTCCAGCGCCATCCCAGCTCGGGCATCTCTCTGCCTTCCTGGGTACCCCACAAGAGCGCAAATCCGCCACGGAGTCGGAGCGCTCTCCTGCGAAGTTTCGCGACACCGCCGCTGCCACCTGCACGGTACCTGTGGGCGCCACACCCGCGGGACAGAGCCCTCGGGTCCCGTTTCGGGACGGTGTGTGACACACGAGGTGCTAGCCAGAACTTCCACGCGTAACTCTCCCTGCTATAAAGTTGGAGGCAGTTTTGCGCGGAACGGGGATTAGACCGAGATCCCCTGGATCTGCAGCGGGCCCGGGCAGTGTCCGACGGGACGTCTGCACCACCGGGCAGGCTCCCGCCGGCCCCATTTGCACCTTCTGAGCAGGGCCTTGTCATCGCCTCGGCCCTGGCACCCCGGCCCCCGGTAGCCGCTCGAGCCACCCTGAAAGCTGGCCCGCAAAGGCAGGGCTCGGCGGGGCGCGGAGCGGAGCGGGCGGTGACGGGGCAGCTCGTGAGCAACTGCCGCAAACTTTTTTGGCAGGGCGAAGGGGCGCTTTGCGGAGGGAAACCCGAGCGTGAGCGGAGGGGGAGCGCCGTGCGTCTCCCCCCTTACCTTGCATGTTTTCCGGCATCTGCCCCTGTTCCCCATTCGACCGGGCGAGTCCCAGGGCCTCCGTTTCCACTTTGGGTAGCATGACAAGGCGGCTCCGGGCCGGGCTGGGGGCTCCGTGTCGGTCCGCGACACCAGCACCTGGACACGGCAGCACAGATTTAGCTGGAGCAAGGGGCGCTCGGCGGCTGCTGCCTCTTCCCCCTCTTCCTGTTCTTCCCTCCCTCTGCTCCACGCCAGCCCTTGCCCAGCTGCAGCGGGAGCACCGAGCGGCCCCGGCCGCCGGGAAGAGCCGCCGGGTGCCCGCGGCTACGGGAGCCGCGGAGCGGTAGTCGGGCTGCAGGCGGCGGGGGGCGGAGGAGAGAGAAGGAGGAGGAGGAAGACCGGGGGTGCCGGGGAGGAAGGAGGAACCCCGGGAGCCCGCAGCAGCTCCGCCCGGGGCTCAGCACGGCGGCAGCCCAGCGCCCCGATCCATGCGGAGCGGCACAGTGCACAGGAGCACTCTGCCGCCGCTGGTGCTGCTGGACAGGGTTCCCACCCCCGCCCCCCTCCTCCCTTCCTCCCTCCTCCTCCTCCTCCTTCCCCTCCCCCTCCTCCTCCCACTTTTCCCCCCGGTACAAGTGCGGAGGTGTCGAGTCGGGACCTCTAGCCCCGGGCCCGCGGGGAGGCGCTCCCGGAGCCCGGGGGCTGCAGCGAGCGAGGTCTCCGGCGAAGGGGGGCCCCGACACCGCCACTGCAGCCAATAAGGCAGAGGCGGGATGAGCAACACCCCCCGCGCACACACACGCATAGAGCACACACAGTGGCCCAGTGCAGTCACCCCTTACCCGATTCTTAAACGGGACTGTGGTGTGAGGGTCTGGGCTGTTGCCTCGCCTCCCCGCCCTAGCGGAGCCCGACGGGCCACCAGCCTCGCCAAGCCGGGCTACGCCTGCACTGCCTTCAGCCGCCGTGCCCCTTTGCCAGTGGGCAGCCACGCTCAATCTCTCTTGGGGCTGGTGGGACAATGCCTCCTCCCGGCCAGTGGCGGATGCGGAGACTCCGGCCCTCGCCTTCCCTCTGGGCGGGCGGGGGTGGACCGCGGAAACCCCTGCCCTTGCGGCCACGTTGCCGCCGCGCAGCCCTGGAGTCTGAAACAAGCAAGCGGGAACCGCGTTGGAGCTCGCTGTACCTCTTCAGGCTTTTTGGGTCTCCCTTCTCTAAGCTTCTTGCGAAATCGGTCAGTGCCAGTGGCATCATTTGCACAAAAGCCAAAGCCGTGGCAGAGCCATCGCTTGAGCCCCCCTTCCCCGGCTCACAGTGCAGCAAGCGACACTGGTTTCCAAGCTGTCCCAAAGAACTCGTTTCTCGCAAGCGGGTGCCTCAGCGGCGATAGCCGGGCGGTCCCGCGGCGTGGCGTTGCGGGGGCTCCGGGAACGACTGGGTGCCAACCGCCCGGCGAGCCGGGCCGGAGGTCTGCCTGCCCTCGTTGGCCGTTCCGCCTCTCTCTCTTCGGGAGGGTCCGGGAGGTCCCGCGCCGTTCCTACCGCGCCGCATAGGTTTGATGGTGTGGGATGAACGATATTTGCACCTTGGAAAGCGTCCGAGCCCCTCGTCCAAGCGCTCGGTTGCCCGTTCTCCTCTGACTCTTTAATCTGTATAAAGTGTTGTGTATATTAAGAGCTGAAAATGTTTGGCAGTGAAAACTGCTTCCGATGGAAAGTGGGGCGCGGAAGTGTCTCCAGCGCGGAGTATGGCATTTCCCATCGGCTGGGAGAGCGATAGTGGAAACTGGTTGCTGTAACTTATTCAGTAGTGCTGATGATCGCAGGGTGAACCCGCGCTGGGACAGGCGCTCTACATGCAGAGAGCGGACTAGGCTATGCTCCTAACTTTTTGCATCCAGTAGGTGGGAGACCTTTGCTAACTCAACGCAGATTCCTAGCCAAGCCAACACCGGCACCACCGGAGCAGAAAAAGTCTGTTTTCCCTTCTCTGTGCAGCGTTTGGTATTTGGGGGATGGATCCAACGCTCAGAGAGGCTTGGACCTCTCTGTCTCCTTTTATTCTCACCTTTCGCCATTCCCCTTAGGGCGGGAGCGCGAGCGGACGAACGATACCAAGACGTTATTTCCCAAGTTATAATTTCACAATTAAACAGGTCGTCTGCGAATAAGTTTTAGGACAGCAGTACGACGAGATGCGGGAGCGAGCAGCTCGATGGCTAAGACGAGTTGGCTGAAAACCATCTAGAGAGAATGATCTCGTTTCTAGGCAGGAGTAGCTCGGGTTGAGACCCTGTCTCGGCCCTTGGGAAGTGATTCCCAGGTGCATTAGTTACAAACAATCCCTGTGTCAGGCATCACCGCGTAGCATCGCTCTGCGCTGAGCCCGGGCGGCTCAACACCGGCGGCGACAGCACAGCGCCGACTCCGCTCCCTCCCCCGGGCGCCGGCCGTGAGGGCTGCGGGTCGGGGGTCTCCGCGGCGCTCCGGCCTTCCGAGCCTGCGGCCGGGCCGCCTGGGCCCGACGGGCGGCCAGAGCGCTGCGGGGGCGGCTCGCAGAGGAGCGGCGCCTCCTCGCAGCCCTTCCCCGCAGGAGGAGTTGTCAGAGCACAGATCCAGGCGCATTTACAGCAGACCATCAGGACACCTGCGGACCTGGGTCCTGCAGCCCGGTGAGCTCTCTCCGGGACACCCGGTCCTCTCCCTCCCGCTCGCCGCCGGGTGGGTCACGCCGCTTGGCGACGCCCCGACGGGGCGCTCCGTGCTGCCACTCTCGCTGCTGCTGCTCCGGGAAGGCAGCCGCGTTTTGGGGAAAAGCCAGGAAAGGAAATGCCGCATCTGGACAGGGCAGGCGAAACCAGCCCGAGTGCTGATAGAGTCAGGCGGGCAGCGGCCCCCGCGGGCACTGCAGCCAAGTGCCCCCGCGGGCGGGTGGCCGGGGCAGGGCTGGCTCTCCCCGGACAACTCTCCCCCGCAGGCACGGCCCTAGCACCGGTCCCCGGGCTCTTCCCTCCTACGCGGGGGCTTAATGTCATTCTGCCAGGGAATTGTTTGGAGTGAGTTCCAACTGTACATGGCAAAGTCACTCTGCGAGCTATCGCTATGGATGAAAATACTTTGGAGTGGTTATTACACATGCACATTTCTCCGAAGTAACACTTTAGGGCAGTACATATTATAAATGATACCTGGTCCCTTGTGGCTACATTTAATTTAACATGGAGTTCCAGCTCTCACGATTGCCTTGAGCAACCTTAATTACCCTTTCTTCTAATCTCTTCTCCATTCCTTACCAAGTTCTCCAAACTTTTTTTTTTTTTTAATGCGATTTCTCTCCTGAGTTTGCCTGCCTTGTTCTGACTTTGCCTGAAGGTCTTGATTGACGCGTGTAATTATAATTATAAAAGATGATGGCTCGGGGAGCCTCCAGTAGCCTTGATTAGTACAAGGAGCAAGACCTGGAATACTTTATAGTTCCCTATTTAAATGTATGTACATTTACATTAGAAAAAACCCGCTCTCTAATGTTAAATAATCTGAAGCTTTCCCCCCTCTTTGTTTCCAAGGTAGAGGCTTCTGTGTGATGATATTTCAAGGCAAGCTCCGATTGCTTACAGCTTCCAAGAGGCCACAGAACCTGAGCACATTTCAAAGTCTTTTTGCCTAAGCAGAGACATTTCCGACTTGGAGTGGTCTGCTCGATGAGAAACAAATAGTATGCTCTCTTCGAGCTTTGTGTCAGGAGGTGTCCTGGAGAAGGTTTGATTTACCTTCCCAGCAAAGTAGCGAAAGTGAACGTTTGCGGGGTGGGATGGCGGGGAGGGGAGGTGGGGAGGTTGATGTTCAAGAAAAACTTCCCAGAAGCAAATGAAATAAATAAATAAACGGAGGGCTGAAACTCTTCCTCTAAGAAGTCTAAATCCAAAACCAATCAAAAAGACTTAAAGGGAAGTATTTGAGGAGAGAAATACGCATCCTGTCTCCCTTTCTCTCTCGCTGAACATTCTCGTTTGCCTCCAGCGCAGAGCCGCTCTGAGCCATCACTCAGTGAAAACCGTGACTTCAGCCAGGCTCGGGGAGGGAGTCAGCACCACGCATCTTGTCCTCGGCACAGCGACGCAGCCTCGGGCACAGGCTGTCACTGCCACGGGCACGAAGTGGCGCGGCCGCGGGCGCAGACGGGTGCGGCCTCGGGAAGTGCCCTGGAGAAGGCAGCGTGCGGCAGCGCGGCAGGCACGGGATCCCTGTGCAGCTGGGAAAGTTCAGAACGCGATTTTGCTGCTTGACCTCACACACCTGTCACGCCCAACTTTACGAGACTGTTTACACCAGGAAAACCATGGCCAATATAGGTCCCCTCTCCTCTCCTCTCCTCTCCTCTCCTCTCCTCTCCTCTCCTCTCCTCTCCTCTCCTCTCCTCTCCTCTCCTCTCCTCTCCTCTCCTCTCCTCTCCTCTCCTCTCCATCCCTGTCATAATCAGATCACCCCTACAGTACAAAGGACAGAGTACCTCGAAACCTTCCAAACCCCGTAGCCAACGGTCTCCTCTCATCACTTTGCCAAGGCAATTTTGCATTTAATTCCTAGAGATTCCTTAAATGGAAGTTGCTAGCGCCTCCAGCTCAGGCTTTGGGAAAGAAACTGTCGGCTCCAGGAAAAAAAAAAAAACCAAACCAACAAATAACCCAGAACAAAAATCTCTAACTTACAAAATCAACCCACGCCAAACACGAAAATACACTTCACCCCATTTTTTCTTCCTTTTTTTTTTTTTTTTTTTTTGATCCACTGGCAGCGAAACAGAGTGGATGCCTCAGACTGAAATACTTTTGTAGTAAAACGCACGCCACAGAGGGTCACGTCTCTGCCTATTGCCTTTTTTTTATGCAACTAATCATTCATTTTTGCTTTACGGAGACGTCGTTCCTTTCTGGTCCGGCATAGAGAGCCATTTCCAAACGGTCAATTATTGACCGAGGAGCTATTTTTCAAGCTCGGCCAAGCTCCTGCTGCCCGCCGGAATGTACTGCTGCCTTATGAACACCTGGCAGCAGCGTGATGCGGAATGACAGGAGACTCCGGAGAGAGGAGTGAGCAGGGCCAAGTGGGTGGTAAAGCATCGCTTTGATTGCCTTTCTTTTATTGCTAAGTGAGTCATCAGTGAGGTGTCGTAACACTTCACTGCGTCCCGCCGCCGTCTGCTCCGTCCCGCCCGGGTCGGGGCGCGGGGCCCGCCGTGCCCCCGTGAGCATCGCCCGCTCGGGGCGCGCTCCCTCCCGCGGGGCCGCCCGCACGCGCGTGGGCAGGGACGGCCGCGCGCTGCTTGCTCCAAGGCAGCTTTCCGACAGACACTCCGCTGAACTAACCGGAACACGTGGAAGGGCTGAGGCATGCCCGGGCGCCCTTGGGGACGCGGTGAGCCGTGCCCAGAGCTGGCGGCAGGGCTTCCCTGGATCGATCCCATCAGCAGCAAACGGTAGTCTGTTTCACGCGACACTTAAAGATCGCAAGCAGGAACTCTGTTAGAAATTTCCCCCCGCCTCGAAATTACATGAATTCTGTAGGGAAAACTCCTTCTAGTTCCGCACTGCCTGGACCTGTTGCCGCTAACGGTGCGACGGGGAAACGCGCTCGCTCTGATTGCGGCTGTGTGCCGCGGGGGCGGCGGCTTCCCCCGCAGCCGGAGGCGGGGAGGCGAATCCATCAGCGGGGCTCCCTTCCGCGCCCGCCCAGGAGCGGAGCCGCTGCCCCGCGGCGGCCGAGGGACTCCCCGGACCATCCCGACGCTCCTCTCCGCCACCATCCTATCGCCCCTTCCCAGCACTGATAATCACTTTTCTGATGAGGCTCTTTTGTTTCCGTGTGTGCCGCCCTTTTGGAGCCGGGTGTGGAGCCTCTAGTTAAAAAGCTAGAGCTCAGTCTGGAAATAGAACTCCAAATATATTTGTATATACAGCAAGGCTCCTGTCAGAGCTGAGCGCCGGTCTCTGTATCATAAGAGATAATTGATTTCTATCCTGAACAGACAGGCTTAAAAATGAAATTTCTTTTGCTGAGGCAACTGACCTTGATCTGCTGGTGGAAAAAAGAGATGGTTTAGGTCTGCTTCTTCCCTCCCCCTCCCCCCATGTTTCAAAGCTTGGAAAACTTTATTTCAAAATAATTTTTATAGCTGATCTTTCTAATGAAAAAAGTTTAAGCTCATACATATCTATCTGTCTCAAGATTTATCCACACATAATGTAAAATCATAAACTATGAGAAGATAAACTAGGCATAGTTTACACTGAGAAATCTTGATAAGGATTGTGTACATATGCATGTCTGTTCATGGCACATAAGAATGTATTAATATGTATTAATATATAAGGTTACATATCTATGTAATATGTATAATGTACCCATGTAATATGTGAGTAAACTCCAGACATTAATAATGATCTCTCATGAGAGGGTTTTAATGGGTTTCCCCACAAGACAGACGCACACAACTCCTCCTGCAGACAATTCTTCATTTTCACCCTATATATATAAGACAAGTTTGAGAGCTGACCTTTAAATTACCCACACAGACAAGTAGCTTGAGGTGTTTTGTCAGTAGTGGAGATCTCCCTCGGAAGACCACAGGCATCATTTTTACTTTGCCTCGTGTATTTTGGTGTTTAAAATCAGACTAACAGAAAAAATCGGTTGTAGATGTAAATACTGCCCCTTTTGTAGACAGCTCGTTTGCAGTATAAGCACAGGAAAAGTGGGAAGAAAACTGGTAAAAGTAAGGAGTAACAGCAAAAGTCCACTGATATAAAAAAATAACCTATGGCATGCCTTACAGTCCTCACACAGCTCAAACTGTTCATTTCTGTGGAAGCTTTGCCTGCATAATTCCTGGCCAAAATCCTGATCCAACCTTTTAAAGATAGTATATGCTGTCTTTGTTAATCATATGAAAATACTATTCCTATTACTATGAAACATAAAAACTAACTTTGCCAAACTCATGAGCCCTAATTATAATACTGTTAATTGCCTGAGGACATACGTTAAAAAAATTAAGATGGCAGTAAGTATTCTACAAGCTGAAAAATGTCACAGTTGTAAATTACAAGAAGATTATTTTTCCTCTTATATAACCATTTTTTTAGTTAATGAAACTGTTATTTCTGTTAAATAATCATAGCTAATGCTTATAAAAATTGCGTAATGTCCCTGATGACATTAAGACAAGAGGCTGATTAGAGGAAAAATAAAACTAGTCAAGTATCTTCGTATTGCTTCAGAATCTGGTAGAAGAAAAAAATCATGGCACTTCCATAAAAACATTTGTAAGTCCATATGGTGTTCATCATCTGGAAGATAGGATGTACTATTAAGATTTTGTGAATTCTAGTTGCCTCTTTGATCATATGACTATAAACCTAAAAGCAGGTGTCAACAATCGGTAGTGCCCACTCACACTCCAGCTCCAGGCTGGCTGTGTTTGCTCTCCAAGAGAGAGATCCACTGCTATTTATATCAGCGGAGTCTGATTTGCATTCATGGGAGCTGGAAGATGCCCTCCTTGCTGGGAGGAAGCTGTGACATGCCGGTGGTTTATAACAAAAACCAGCTTACAGCCGGACGGGTGAATGCAGAGTGCATCCAGCAAAGCAGGTGCTCCCTGACAAGGGCAACTCAGCCTCTGTGGCGGGAAGCAGCAAGTGTCACTGGCCTGAGGGGCTGGTGGGCTGAGGCTGCAGAGGCTGTGACAGCCTCTCATGAACCCACCCACTCTGCCTTGGTGAGAAAGGAAAAAGTGAAGGAGACACCAGGAGGGACTGGACAAAAGCAAAAGTCTAGGGATAGAATTTACCCTTAGGAGCACAGGACCCAGCTGCTGATTGTACTTATACTCTGGGAGGACAGCTTTTTCTCCTAAAGAATTCCTCTCCAGTGCAAATAAGAACAGACTCTGGCTCCTTATTTGGTTCCCCCAGCTCCAAGTAGAGGCCTTCAGCTTGGTGCTGGCTCCATTTAACCCTTACAGGTACGTGGTGATCAATTTACAAGGCTGAGTTAGGTGAGCTTTTCAGGGATGCTACCGTGGGTTCTGGCTGAGCAGTGTCATGCAAGGACAGAATCCTTCCCCTGACTCAGAGTACACAGGATTTTGGAAAGTTTCACAAGATTTATGCCTGCTTATTTCTGGGCCATGCATTTTGAATCTGTCCTGGAGTATTTGTGACACAGCACATGTATAAGTGGTATGGTGACAAGAGTCTCTGCTACTCCCACCAATCTGTTTTCTCATATCCACATGATTTTGGGAACCGAGACCTGCCAGTCTTCTGGAAACCATGAAAATGGCATTTAATTGGTCTAAATATCACAGGTAAGTGTCTTATTTTCCCTTCTCCTAGGGTTTTATCCTTTCACCTTAAGAAACCTTATCTGAGTGACCAGTCTTCAGATACATGAGCTGTATAATTATTTTACTGTCCTTCAGGAGAGGGAACCAGAGGGTCCCTCCCTGGCAAACAGAAGGGATAACAAAGGCCTGGAGAGGAAGCTCCAGGAAGCTTGCCAGGTTTTCCGTATATTTCTGAGGGCAGAGCTGTGCAGAGAAAAACCCCACACCTGTAGGGAAGCACAGGGACTCTGAGGGGACATCTGACCGAAACACAGCTGGGTCCAACGTGGGAGCCCTTCCCTGGGAGAAGCAGCAGCTCCACCCAGAAGATAAAAATCAGCGATGCTTGAAGCTACTTCCTGCAGCTGTTGTTGCACCCTCCATCCCCACGGTCCCAAAGCTTCCCTTGTTGGCAAGGTGCCCACATCACACCCAGCATCAGGGCAAACTCCTTGCCTGCCATGTGATGACGCACCTTGGGGCAAGAGGAGGAAAGCATGCCCTGATTCTGCATGTGGGCCAAAGATCCCTTCTTTCATCCCTGCCAGGAACTGCTGTGCTGAGGCACAACCTTGCAAAACCCTGGGCTGTGGAACTGCAGCGCTGCTGGGCTGGCTTGTGAAGCGCCTTCTGCTCCATGAAGGAGAGATTTCCCTTGGTAAGCCTTCTGCAGCCCTGCTTGGCCCCATCTCAGCCTGGGCACAGCCTGGTGGACAGGGGATGTTCGCCCTGGCAAAGGACAGACACCTTGCTCCAGGTGTGTGCTGAGAGACAGAATGGCCTGAGACAGGAAATGTGTGGAGAAGGGCAGGGAGGAGGTGGGGACGCGCACCCACTGGGGCTCAGCCACAGCCACCACAGCCTGGGACAGCCCGGGACAGCCCGGGACAGCCTGGGACAGCCCGGGACAGCCCGGGACAGCTGGCTGTGCAATGCCCCTTGTGCCTGCAAGCCAGAGCAGCCTGTGCCTGATGGCTTTCTGACAGGGAGCGGGTGCTGCTCCCATATGCTTCTGACAGTATTCACTTCTTTGCTGCTCTGAAGTCTTAACTGACTTTTTTATCCAGCCCACCGCCATGGAATGACATATCTTAATTTTTAGCTGTAAGAAAGAATCTGCATTTGACAGAAACTACAGTATTACTGAAAAGACACAAAACCATTCCTGAGGTTTCCTTCAATATGAATTATCAGGCCAGAAGCAGTTTAAATCATTTTTTGCAAAAAAAAAAGAATTTTTTTGCAAAAAATCTACATGCACATGCACAATTTCAGTTATTCTCAATTGTAGTAGATAAAGATACTGTTAATTAGCCAATGATATATATTTGATAGTTGCATTATCTCTAGAGAAAATTGTCACTCTATGGATCATCATCTGTTTTCTTATATTTTTACATGGTATCATAAAATTCTCTCTTGCCTGAATATATGTGCAAATTAATCATGGGCTCACCCAGTTATAGTGATTTTTTCAGTTTGGACACCCACAAGTCTAATATATTTATGCAGAATCTTCAAAACAGTTAGAAAACTGTTACTTACCAACTGATGTAAGTCCATGTTTTATAGATTCCTGTATGATGGCTGTGTGGGAACCAGAAGACATTATTAGGTGTAAGTATACCGTACCCTTGGGTACAACGGGTACAGCATTGAGTACAGGAGAGGTGCAGCCTGTAAACTTTTCTGGCCTTGAGACCCAGGCTATAATAGCCTTCAGTGAAAGTCAGCGTGATCAACAACAACAAAAAAATTATCCAAGAATTCAGAAAGTAACAAGCATGTCTTTGAGTGGACTCTGTACTTTTTCCAGCATTAGTGACCTGCTGTAAACCATGTATCCCATTTCATGATAGTCTCTAATCAGAAGAATTGGAACTTGTGATAGGTTTGGCACCATCACGTGATTTAGTACAGCTTGATAAGAGACCCTGTTATAAAGTGACAGCAAAAGAGATAAGAACTGTTGGCAGATAATGGCAGAGAAATGATTAACCTAGAGTGGAGAGGTGCTACGAAGCCCAGAGAGGGGAAGGTTGTAAAGCTGTGGGGTCATAAGATCATACTGAGTGGATGAAAAGCCATACCAACATGAGCGTAATGTCTATAAACTCAGACTTGTGACCTGTCTTCTTGATGTCATCACGTCTTTGCACAGTGGACAGCAAGCATGGTTGTTTTGGCTTCTGTAAACACTCTTTGGATGGCAAAACAATCAAACATTAATTCCTTAAGGGAGGCTCCTGAATGCACTGGGGATTCTACACTCTGACTAACAGCACCAGCAAATCTCTGCTGATAGTTTGTCAGACAAAACCATTTTATTGCCCCAGTCCTCAGGCTGGAGAGCAGCTCCAGGTTGTAGCCATTTAGTTGAAAGCATATACTACTTTCTCACTAAAGAGCTTTACAACATGGTTAAACATTGATATCCCAGGATTATGACACGTAGAGAGTATTGCACTCACCTCGAAGGCTGTGAGACACAGAGCCTACCCACAGCATGTCAAATGGCTCTCAAGTGTTTGACTTTAAAAAATTTTTACAAAAGTGGGCAGCTGTGCAGATGACTAGTGATGTTTCAGCTCAGCTGTGCGTGGCTCAGGTTCTGCTTTCAGCCCGTGCAGAGGAAGGACAGGGGCACGCCAGCTCCCAGCCCGAGCAGTGTGCCTTCTTGCACTGCAGTGCCGCCGACAGCCTCTGCAGCTCTAGCCCAAAAGATTAAGTCTGCATACACTTTGTGAGATCAGACCCAAGCCTGAATAATCACATGATATTTTATATTTCGAGTCTCTTGAAAAATAGAGTGAAGCTATTCCACTGTGGGCTAGATCTGAAGCGTCTTGAAGTCAGTGGGAGGTTTTTTCTCTTCAAACACAGAGGGCTGTAAAGCAGCACATGCCTTTTTATATACTTTGTCATGATGG
The DNA here is from genome assembly GCA_013398955.1 of Callaeas wilsoni. Taxonomy (NCBI): domain Eukaryota; kingdom Metazoa; phylum Chordata; class Aves; order Passeriformes; family Callaeidae; genus Callaeas; species Callaeas wilsoni. Next base: position 211,721 of record VWPU01003448.1, on the reverse strand, counting down.
TTAGATTTTGGTGATACAGTAGGAAACAGATTAGTTCATGCACAAACTGAACTGCTTCTGTTGGCTAGGATGAGAGCTTGAGAGCTGGTCTGAAAATGGGGTTGGTGTGGCAAACCAAGCAGTGACTGGGCCTTACAGCCAGGAACCCTGAATTATCATTTGGTCTGTGCAGTACTGCCCTCCTCTAGAGGCCCTGTTAGTAAGGAGTACTTTTCCAAAGTAAGGAGGACAGGCTGTAGAGGGAAGGTCTGATTTCCCAAATTCTTATCTTCATATTTATCACTGGAAAAAATTAATTTACGAATCTGGCTAAACAGGTACTGTGAGTGGTCACTGGTACTTTTTATCTGTTTAGACTGACTGAAAGCTGGAAGCCAGCTTTTACAACAGAGTTCATATAAACCTAAATAATTAGACTCAGTGTCTTTTAATTCATTTGGTCATCAAATAGATTTTCAATTCTATTAATAAGAAGTGGAAAGAAACATTTATTCCATCAGAAAAGGCATGTCTTTGGGGACTGGGGATAAAATAAATGAGAAATGCTGCAAATGATACTGTGGTCAGAAACTTTCCATTGTATCGTCAGAGACATTGCTGGAGCACTGTTGGCCCATCTTCAAGAGCTTCTATAAAGGAATCTGCCGTATGTGGGAGAGAGAGATATTAAATCATAGGAAATATAAAGAAACTTCATGCTTTTGGCTTCAAACGCTGTAATTCCTTTCCTTTTCTGCATCAGTATCAAATGTCAGGGTCACTGAAAAATGTTCTGTTTTTCCCTTTCTGATACTTTGTCTCCATGGACAGAGGAATGTATGCCAGGTGCATAACCAGACAGACTTTCTTTGCCTTTCTTTATACCTAGTCCAGCAGGGGAAAAGAAACTCCTAGGGAAACTCCAGGACAACCTATATCAGCCTGCGATCCAGCAGCTCGATGTGTTTAGCAGTGTTCCATTTGGAGTCCAAGAGAAACAAATGCATAATGAGATGTACGAGTTGTACCACTGAAGTACTGAGTTCACGGCTGATTACTTTGCTTGATTAGGGATTTGGACCTGTAACTTTTCACGTGGAAGTCCCTGGTAAGGCAGCCCCTGACCTCACTCAGAACAGCTTTTCCTAGCTGTGGTTGGAGCACCATAGACTCATCTTGTATATCTGTTTTTCAATACTCCCCCTGCCTTTCTTTCTTTCCCCTGTTTTCATCCTGAGAAGGTGAGACAAATTAATTTTGTTATTTCAAACATGCTTTTCTGTCTAAAGTCTTTCAGGAAGATAACTAATTGATAAACTTTTAGTTTCTTTTTGTTTAGCCAATTCTTGTGTGATGAAATTGTCCCTGGTTTGTCCCTCCGACAAATGTCCCTCAAAGAAACTGTTCCTGATTTCAAAAGCTTGGCAACAATCCCTCCTTTGACTCTTGCACATCAAATTATTTTGCAACCATTTACCGCAAAAATGGAGTCAGAAGGAGTTTCTCCTCTCTTGGGCATTTCCACAGGTGGCATTTCATTTGGGCACCTAAGAATATTAAGAAATAAGCCCTGAAAGTGGACTGACTGAAATTAAAAATGGTCTTTTCAAAGAGTTTTAATCCCTGACTTGTATATCTTGGTGTAAATTTAGTGAGTGCAGTCATGATTTTGTAGTTTTCCTGTAACATTTTGGATATTGCTTATCTGAATTCAGTATGTTCCTTGTCATTTTTCCATGCCATCTCAATATATTGTTGTTTTTATTATCCATACAACTTGGAAAAGGTGTGTGCTCAGCACAGCACACATCAAATGAGAGACATGATCCTCATTCTGCTGAAAGCTCAGGGCAAACGTGGCATTGACCCTGGCATGGCGCCCTCCAGGCATGAGCTCTCTGGTCCTGAGAGTTGTCCAGTTGGTTTCAGCTGGAGTTTTGCTTAGGTGGAAAGAGATTTGCAAACTCTCTTCTTTGATCTAGAAATCACTCTTTTACAACTTTTCTCTATTTCAGTCATTCCAACGTTCCTCCTGATCTATCACAGACATTTAAAATTCTTTTGGATGCTTCAGTGTATTTTCTCCACCTTCATGAATTTTATTTCACATGTGCAAAACCAAGACATTAAAATACAGTTTTATGCCTTTTCCCCAGTAGTTCTGGAAAAGAAATTGGGAGAATCTGATATATCTGATGATCTTTACCTTTTGGATTTTTCAGTGATTACAATACTGAAATCAAAGGTTTAATTTATTAAGCAATTTCCATCAGTTGATCCTTAATTCCTGTTTGGTCTTATGGTACAACCGCACTATTAAAGTTTCTTGTTAGTTTTGGTTTTTTACTTGTGTGTATTTTACATGTTATGTTTATCATTTCAGTAGAATGCAATGGCATTAGAATACATTTCAGTGTCTGCTACTCCTTTACTCAGGATTTTCAGCATGTTGGAAAGGAACTCTAGAGAGCAGAAGCATGGTACCTTCTTTGTGGGTGTCAAAAATGAACTTTTCCTTGATTACATTTATCAGAATATATTAGTCTCTCACATTTCTGTTCTCTGTTTAGATGAATACAATTTAATATAAACCATATTTGGAGAGGAATAATGAACTTTAGGAATTATAAAATTGCTTCCTGTGACTTTTCCTTACTAATTACATAAAAAATTATTTCAGTGAATATTTCTGCTGATAAATTAATGTCTAGAGGAGGAGGTAAGTGCAGACATTTGTAAACACCTTTTTAAGGTTAAATGAGCATTCAGGTAGCCTGCAGGATTGCTTAAAAGGAAAACTCAGTTCTGTGCAGATGGAAGCATACAGTTGTGCATCACAAAAGTGCTCTTTTAGCCTTAGCTAAAGGAACAGCATGAGCTTTGGTGGGACCCAGATTTAGTGCAAGCCCTCTGCACTGAAAAGATAAAACTTTTTCATGGCATAAAGAGTTTCATCTGCTGGTCTGTCTATGTGTGTAAGTAGCTTCAATTTAAATTCCTTGGACACCTTCTTTTTTTTTTTCCCACTTATCTATCTTATTGGTGTACAAAGAGAATGTTATTAAATAGTTATGGATCTTTCCAAAGCTTATCTAGGAGATATTTACTGGTAATAGGAGCAGAGTGTTTGACTTTGTGAGAAAAGAACAGATTTCAGTGAAACAGGCAGGGGGAAATTACTTGCACGTATGTAGCAGTAACAGGTGTTGTGAGTTCATCCATCATCTCACACAGCACTCAGGAACAGACAACAGCTTCTTAGAAGAACACTATTAATAAAATACCAGGAATTTATTACTTTGAAAGGAGGAGAGGAGAAAGAGGTGAGAGGGAGACTTAAAGTGAATCTTAAATGGAATTTAAAACCTTCTGAACTTGGTATCTAGATTATCTTTTTTTTTTTTTTTAAGATACATGCATGGGATGTAGGGATGACTCTGTTTTCACCCCTGTCCTCCCACCACAAAAACCTTCCAAAATCTTAGCTTAAGTCAGGATAGAAATGCGGAGTCTTACCTCAGGAAACTAATTTGTGAAAGACCCTGAGTGCTCTGATATTTCTGATTAATTTGTACTCCTGAAGGAAGCTGCATGTGTGCTACACCACACAGACTGGCTTTGCTTGAGACCATGGAGTAAGTGCAAGCTGAATGCTAATGAAAGGTGAAGGACTGGCAGAAGAGAGCAGTTCAGAGTGGCATTCCATGTCTAAGCAGAGGGGGTCTCCTTACTGAAACTCATTTATTGCACCAGGAATAGAAGGATGTCAGGAGGCTGATGAACTGCAGAAGCACATGTAACACACACTTGACGGGCCACATTCCAGCTGGAGGGAGGAGAAATCGAGGGTTAGTGCTCAAGTGGTTGGTCAGATCTGGTGCAGAGGAGCACTCCCACTTCCTTCTGTCTTCCCAGTGAGCGCGTGCAGAATTTGTTGTAATTTCCAAGCTAACTTTCATCAGGAAGGACACTTGGCAGGAGAGAAAAGTGGGGTAAAGGCCATTTAGAAATAAGGATTTCTGATCATTTTATTAATAACTGTGAGAAATGTAGCACCTGGAAGGAGAGATAAGTGGATTTTCCTAAGCTCTGTTATAGGCAGGTAAATATTGTTCTGGTTTATGGCACTAATAATTAAACAGAACACTAGTCCGTCTCTTGGCAATTTAAAACTTAAGGTGGTTGGTTTCTGGAGGCATGTGCTGAAATCTGAACAAAAACTACTTTACATGTAAACTTCATAATAAAAGGCTGTATATATTCTGTCCAATGGATATATTTCAGGACCATATATAGCAATGAAATAATACATTTTTTCATTGTCTTCCAATGAGAGGCACACCTCTTGGTAAATATTGCAGTTCTTATAAAACAGACCAAGTAGGCTTAAGATCTGAGAAATACTAATTCCTTCAAGAACATTGTCTCCCTAGTGCAGTTATATGAATAATAGATTAGCAGAACATTAATTAAAATTTTTGTATCTTTTATATGACGTGCTCGCAGTTTGTTAGACAGTATACTTATTTCATGTGCTTAGATCACAGTAAAAAAAAATGCAGATGACCCTGGAATTAGAGTACCTATAATTCTGGAGAAAGCAGTAGCACCTCGGACTTCTGAGAAGTCCTGACTTTCAGAAACCAGCTTTAAATTAGAATGTTAATGCATTTTCAATGGCTTGCAAATCTTGTTTGTATAGTGCCTAAACTAAGTTCTGTGTCTCAGACTAGGGCTTCTGGGTACTTCTACCTCACAAGGAAATATGAAGAGATGTTCAGGTACACTTATTAACCGCAAACTCACGTTGTTGTCATCCTAAAATTGTTACTCTTTCCTCCAGCCCCCCCTGCCTACAATCCAATTAGAGAGAAATGCTTTTTGGTGGCCCAGACAAGAGTGTGCACTGCTAAAATGGAGAACTGCTCACGATCTCTGGAAAATACTGTCTTACAAAGACATGTATGCACGTAAGAGATCTTTACTAAAGCAAGAGCAGGATGATAAAACGGGGGAGTTTTTGTCAGAGCCCCAGGTCACTAATGGACCTTCATGGCCCTGATCACCGAGAGCCTCAGAGCTCTCCCCCACTGGGCCACCGGCTCATTTAAGCTCTAGCTGGGAAAGAACCCCCTCCCTGAGCTGTGCTGGATGGGGACATAGTCTCAAAATTATTCTGTGGATTTTCTGCCCTGACTTGAGACCTTGGCTGCTTTTATTGCTTCTGCACAATGACCACAGGAGCATCAATAGGACTTGGTGCTACTCTGCTGGCTGGCTCTTCTGCTGGGGGACTGTGCTGGTGAATTCCCCACCCAGTCTATGTTCTTGGTGCCTTCAGCTCCCAGTTTGTCTCTTCTTAGGGTGCAACTGCCTCCTGCTTTCCCCTGAAGCTTTTTATAGCTGCTCCTCATCTCTTCCTTCGAACTAGCAATAACTACTCCTGTAAGGAAGCACAGGGACTTGTTGGGGGCTTGACGTGCTTTTCAGAGCAGTCTGATTGTCTTAGGCTTCTCCCTATAGATATATGGTTGTGTGGGTTTTTCTCTGTTTAGTTTTTTGTTTTTCTTTTCTAAGGGTGGAGGGATTTTGCTCCTATAGTTCACAGTGAGAGGCAGTTAAGAAGACCATGCTCTTTCCCTTTGGTGAGGCCTGGAGGGGCCGCTTACTGACCTTCACAGGATCTTGCCTGTGAAAAGCTTGCACTAGCTCTCAGCCAGGTGGTTGCTGTGTGGAAGCATAGCCCTTCCTAGCTGCTCACTAGTGTCTCAAGAGGGGACAGAGCCCTTGATAGGTGAGAAGCTAGGGCCAGGACATACCTAACGGGCAGCTCAATCATGCTTTTGAAAAGCAATCTCTGTGCCTTGTTTTACCATTAACCCACTGCCGTGTCTGACGCTCGGGCATCAGTTGATGGGAGATAGTGGCTGAACAATAGCTATTGATTTTTCATTTCATATTAACGGCATGGCAAGCTCTGAGTCTGATAGTGAGGGTAGGATGCTAGTGTAGACATTCCTGTTTGGCTGTGAAAAAAGTCTCCTTGCCTTCCCTGGACCCTTACCTTATATCTTAAGAAACTGTATAGGATTCTCTCATTGAGGCATCAGACTACACTATATATGTATGTTTCTGATGGTTTTTTGACTTGGAGCAACCATCTGTTAAATTCAAACTAAATGAATGTTTATCACTTATTTAACCAGGGCACACTGAGGGAAATGGCAAACAATGAATAACAGAAAAGGGATGGAATGGAGTGGAAGTTCTTTCTGATTTGAGATCAGTGTTTAGGCAAGTACAGAGAGACACTGGCTTCATTTGGTGGAGAGTTCAATAAGCTCTGTGGTTTTCTTTGTAAAAAGAAATAATGACCTAGAATCCTTTTATAACTTATCCTGGTAAGAACTGTTTTAGTCAAGTCACTGGTGCTATAGTTGTATAAAATGTTCAGAAGAGACAAGAGATTGTTCTGAAATTTCAAAAGTTTGCAAAAGTTTTGTAATTTTGCAACAGATCCAGGGATTCTGGCAGCAAGTTAAGTGGAATGCTTATATAATTTCTTCTGAACTATCAGCAGACTTAAGAAACTAGCAGAATTCAAGTGAAATAGCATTAGTTAACAATGTTTCCACAGCATGAATAAAAGCACATGTTGTTACTTCAAGCACAAATATTTTAATCTTTTGTTTCTTGTTCTGTTGCTGTTTGATTTTATTCCCCCTCCCTTTTGGCTGTAGACATTATTTTTCTCTCTTTTCCTGGCCTGCCACCATCTCTGCTTGTGGACAGCTTTGCTCTGGCCGCTGCTTCCCACATATGTCTGAAATCTTATCTTGGTACCTGCGCACAGAACCTTCTGATATACAGATGTTGAGGATGTTTCTAGGTTAGATTGTTTGCTGCTTGCAGTAATAACACGGCTGCTGTTACTAGAAATGATTATATGGAAAAGGGTATGGTAAATAGTTTATAAATGCAACACAAAAATAGCAGGCAGTACGAGCAGTCTAAGGCTGTACTCTTGCACTGTAGTCTGGAAAAGTAAGGATTGCTTTTAACCTTTGGATTTATAGTATATCCCTTTACCTCCTGTGATAGTGTTTGCCTTAGTTGCAGTATGGCATTTGTTTCTGCAGCATTTTATTCTGCTAGAAAGCTGAAATCCGCAATGTTTCGGTTTCCAAGTCCCTCTGATGGCTCTGGATGCTGGGGATGTTGGGACCCCGTTCCTGGTCTGGGCTGTTTGAGCAGAACAGTTTGTGAAGCTACAGCCTGAGTGGTTTTGCAATATAAAAAGGCCCTGTCCTGTTTTAAAAAAAATCTCAATAAAAAGAACCAACAACTTTTTTTGGTTGGTAAAAATGCCAAACTCCACAGTAATTCCAGAAAGCTTTAGCTCTGGGGCTTTATAATAGATTCTTATGGGATTTGAAACTAATTCTCATCCTATTGCAAAAGGCTGTTGAGGAAGGCTTCAGCTCAGACAACCATGTTAATGTCTAATGGCTTCATAGATGGGCGTAATTCTGTTGAGAACTTCAAATTGAATACACACTTACCTTATCTGAATGCGGTGTATTGGCCGGAGACCTATAAAAACAACTATGATCACACTTCAATGTATTGCAGTTTGAGCAACCTGTGCAAAATCTAAGCATCCCAGAATTACCACATCTATGTTTTTTGATTCTGCCAAATCATCTTTGAGATGAGCTAATCAGAAAATACAAGTTACACATGTTAAAATGACACCTCCAAAAAAATGGAGTCTTCCATGCAAGATGTCAGCATACACCGGGAAACTCTGAGACCAGGCAGAGTTTCACAAGTTGAACCTGGAGCCCTACAGCTTTCTGCTTGTGGAAGGTAAAAAGAGCCATCCTTAAAGCAGACAGACCCGGGTGGCTGGCTAGTGAAGGAGGTGATCCTCACTTTATCTTATTTGATTTCATTGCTCACAATGTTGAAAGCCGTCTGCAGTGTGTGGTACTTTGTGCTTCTCCTTAAGCCTCAAACGCTTTTATGCCATTGTTCTGAGAAGCCATTTAATTGTTCTGAGAAGCCATTTAGAGAATTTTGAATCACTGTGATGATAGATTCAGTCCTAGAGTCACTCCGAAGCACAAAGGCCCTATTGTCCTACCATGTTACTGAAGTGTTGTAAAGGAGAGCTTGCTACTCGTAGTTTTGGAATAGTTTATCATGTTTCAAGCATGCCAGCCAAGAGGAGAATCCTTACTAAAGTCTATAACTTTGAGATGAAACCTCCTCGGCACCCTCCCCACACAGTGTGCACGTGCCTTTGGGCAGGGCGCCAGCAGTACACTGCATTTCTTCAGAGCCGAGTGTCTCCTCTCCAGGGCTGCCCACCTGCTTCATGAGTGGGTACATGTATTCACTGATAAGGAACTATGTTTTGTTAAATGGTTTATCAGGGTTTAAAGGTCTTCAGAACTTAACACTAGTTTCACAAAAGTGTGGTGTTAAATTAGGGCTGTAGTGAATTGTTGTCATCCCAGCTAACCTAATTGGAAGTATTACTGTGGAATTGTACTGATTTATCAGCATTGACCAAATGCTTTAGCAGCAGCAGCATCAGCTTTAGTGGTATTCTTCCTAAAATTGTGATTAAACAGGACAGTTATTGTAACAGAAGGGGAAATTCACTGAAATATAACACAGATCTTCATAATCAGAACAACATTTTAGAGGTTAATAGAATTGGTCTAGCTAACTTAGTTTCGGCTGGATTTTTAAGTGTCTTATTTCCCGATTTTAAATGGAATAAAATGTTAGCTGAAATTCAGCAGATATTTACTTAAGGTGAAGTTGTGGTGGTGGGTGGGAGAAGGTAAAGCTCCTTCCTTCTTCCCTTAGAAATCCGAACATCAGCAGGGCACAACTGCCTTGTGCTTCCTGGCTGACTGGGCAGAGATCCCTTGAGTACCTAAGGAAACAGTCTTATTCCTACCATGTCACGTGTGTTTTTACAGGCAATTACATCACATTCTCTGGGCTCTTACATTTCTTATTCTTAACTTTCTGTGGACTTTTTTTTTACCTTGCGTTACTTTATTTCTCCTTTTTTATAATTAGCAAATGAATTGAATCAATTCTTTATTGATGTTCAGGAAAGACAATAGTGTGAGGAAATGGTGTTTTCATTAATATAAACTATTTCTATACAAAAAGGATTCAGCTCTGTTAATAGGGAGGAACTATTCTGTAGCAGGGTTTCCTGTACATCTGTGCTAAAGTGGAGCACATCTCATCCCACTGAGGGAAGTGCAACGTATGAAGCTATTAGAGAGAACCTATAATATGGAATAGAAAAGATGGGCAGATGAATGCATAAAAATCCCTTTGTCATGCTGGAATTTGTGTTGAAGCAAACCATTTTATAACCCAGGCTGCCCTACCAGCATGAGCACAATGAGAAGGCAGAGTAGCTTCTTGATCTGTCTTTATTATGTAGTGTATATATAAAACGCGGTGGAGTTAATTTGAAAAGTGCCAAAAGCGCATTTTTAACTGTGTGACATGATTTGATTTAATGGAAAACACCTCAGATGAGACATAGACAGTAGTCTATAAAATCCATAAGATTGTTAAATACTTGTGGTGAACTTTAAGCAGTGTTTTAAAATTGCAATTCAACAGGATGTTTTTATCTCATAAAATATTCGTACCTTTTGCCTGAGATCTGCTGCTTTAATGTCATGCTATTGTGACATGCCCCTTCTCTGTCTGCAGGATGGTGCGACATCAATTAATCACTCTACAGGTTGCATGATTTAAAACAGTTTTATTAAAGTCAGTATTGAGCTATGGTGATTCACACTTGCTGAAGATCTAGTCCAAGGTTCATCAAGTACATTGAAATAAGGGATAGCAGGTATCACAAAAATGCAAAGTATTCTATCAGTGAGATAAATGGAAGAAAATTGTCTTCCATTTTTAACAATGGAAAACACAGAAGTCTGAAAGAAAATATTATGTACCCCATCACTTCAATATGCAATTACTCCTGTTTGTCTGGTATCAGTTCTGTAATTTGTTATACACAGTAAATTATCCTGCTGAAATTTATTCTGGTTCCTCCACCCCAGATTAACAATAGACAAACTGGTCCTCTTGGAATTACAGCTGCTAGATTTTGGGCATGAATAGAGGTTTTTAAAATCCTTTTGCCTCAGTCTAATCATTAGGAGTATTTCAGTTGAAAAGTGAGAAACTCTTTGAAATGCAATTTGTGCTTTCCAAATGCTTAGTCAGAAAAGCTGGCTTTTTCATGCTCGGTTTTTCTGGGGGAAATGAACCTTATGTTGCAAATTGGATTGATCCCTCTACATGCTCTCATGACACGAATCATTGAGAAGAGGGAAGTGTCTCAGTGACACACGTGGTGAGTTCTGTCAGTCTTGAAACTTGGCTATTCTCCTTGCTTTTGCTCCAGCAAAGTACCTGGGAATTTAATTTGGGAACCTTGGCCAGGAGTCTTGGGACCCAAATCAGAAATGATGTCTATTTAAACTGGCAGAGAGTGAATGACTGATGTTGAGCATAAGTAACCCATGTTGTGAAACTTTAAGGTGCCATTAGTTTTGAAAAAGTACTTACTGTCAGTATTGCTGAAATACTAACTTTTTGAGGCACAGAGGTCTGTCCTTTTGAATATTCTTGAATAAAGCATAAGGTAATCCCTCTTGCAGGCATTATGCATGTGCATCCCACAGTGAAAAATGTGTGTCCTTGGGTCTGGTCGGACAAATTCTTCCCTTGGTTACCTGAGAGAAAATGCAGAGTAAAGTCATAGCTATTGCTGATTCCTCCAGTACTCGGAGATGCAAATAAGGGCTGAATTCATTCCACTGCCTATATCTGTTATTTTGCATAGAAGTGCTCACAGTGCTGAAACATACTCACATTTGCAAGAATGTGTCTGTTTAGTTTACATTTCCAATTTTAATTTTTGAGCCATGTGTAAGAGACTCCAGGGAACAGCGTGTACTGTCAGCAGAAGTTATCTTTTTGATGAATCAGGCACATTGTTTGTAACCCCACATTTGATAGACATGTTGTAATAAGGTCCTGAACTGCTTACTGTGTCTTTATGTACCTTCCCCCTCTGCAGTTGTAACTATTGTGCTGCTTGACCTATATTAATGGTACTACAAACAACAAGTTTAACCATTAACTCGTGGGCCCTGTTTAAATGGATTTTACCAAGAGATGAGAACTGAAGATTTAAGGAGGTGAAAATTAGAAAAAGGGCTACCCAATGCGAAGTTTTTTAGTGCTTACTCATCTGGTGTATGGGGTAGGCAGGAGTTCAAAGGCCCAGGAATAAGGGCTAACATCATATTATTATGGTCTGAGTGACTAGTGCCGTTAAAGGTATGGACAAGCCTTCCTTAGATGTTTTGTTTATTAAATAACTTGTGAATTTATCTGTGTGGTTATTCCAATGAGGTTTGCTTGCTGTATTTTCTATGTCTATACACTGGAGTGAGAAGAGGCTGAGAGGGTTATACAGCAGAGGGGTAAATATTGCCTGCTTGTGCTGCCTGGGAAAAGGAAAACTGGCTCTCGAGTAATGTGTGAGGAGACAGTGAAAGCTAGAAAGAGTCCAAGTGAAAGGAGTCAGTGTCAGAACAATGCTTTAGGTATGGGAAGAGCTGAGCAATTTTGCTTGATTTACGTGGAGTGCATCTCAGGAGCTGAAGTTCACTGTGCAGAACTTGTATTTTAGACCATTAAATGAAAGCAAAAACTGATTTCTGATGTATGTGACTCTATCACCTCAGGAACAAGCAAGCTGTAACAGCTGATCTATGGTAAGCGCCTCGCGTACACAAAGCCAACAGCAAACCTGTGGTGGTTCAATATCTGATGTGATTTGATCCTTCATGGAAAAGTGATTCTGTGTTTCTAAGTTTATTGACATCAGTGATCTTTGACTGAGGTCCTTAAATGATAGGCATGCAGAAGTTAAATTGGGGGAATGAGGGGGTGGGAAGCACTGTGCTCTGAGATGTCCTGCCAAAAGCTCAGTTTTCCCTGATAAAGCTGCCTCTAAAGACAGGCATTTTGATGTGCTACTGTTTCCATTCCGTGGTTATCTCTCTGTCTGCTGGGATTTCACCATTCTGGCTCCACGGGGCATGTGCAGGTGTCTTGTGCAATCCAAGTGTGTGTGCTGCTGGGTCCTGGTGATTGACAGTGGCAGAAATGTGTACTTTAGCTAAAAGTGGCAGCAGATATTCATAGGTGCAAATGTCTGTGGCTCATTGTCTGCACCTGAGCTGTTGTTAGGTGTTGTTACAGCTGTGAAAGAAGCATTAGGTAACCCTGAGCATACAGTCAGAACAGAAACGGGGTGAAAATCCCTGGCATTGATTCGAGGCTGTTGCAGAAATGCAGAATTGCTCGTTTTACTTAAGGTGCACCAAGACCTGCAGTTAGAAATATGCTCTGGAAATGTATGGTGTTTGTGTGTATGGTCCTTATTTCAGTGTAGTCCAAGCAAGGTGAGTGGAAATGTACCTGTCTTGTCACTGATGTAGTTTTTTGATTGAAACAGGCAAGCTGAGACAAATCCTTGTCAACCCTGACCATTAAGAGTTGTTAATTGACATCTTTGGGCCTTGATTTGACGATTGCAAACACCTTGTTAAACACCTAATTAAATCACTAAAAACTTTGTAATAGGAAGGGAAGCAGAGAACAAGACTGTCAAATATTTAGTGATGTATAAGACAAGTTAGGGAAGAAAGTCCATGATTTTAACTGCCAGACTTCTCTAACCAGGGACTTTCTTGTCTTTTTTGGGTTCCTAAAGACAAAGAGGCACAAAGCCACCCTTACAAGGAAGTGATCTCAATTAGAGTCAAAGGGAAAAATCCAGAAATATTGGGGAAAACTTACTGTGAGCAAACAGTAAAAAATGCAACTGTGCCAACAGAAGTTTTCTTGCCTCTAAGTTTCTGTAGTTGCACTTTTCTCTCATGCCAGTGTTTACCAAGGTTTCTGTATGAGTAAGTTAAACTGGTAAAACCTGTGTATATGTGGTTTCTGAGGGTTATTTCTGCTTGCAATAGTTATTCCTAAAATTCTACAGGAATAAGTTTAGCCGAGAAAAATCTGTTTTCAAGTTTTTCCATACATTTAGTGGCATTAATTTCTTTAATCTGGATTAGCAGGCACAGTTTTGCTTCATCTAGAGCAAAGGCAGGAGCAGGGCAGGCCCCCATGGCTACTCTTGACTTTTTATTTTTTTGTCTATCTATCCCTTCAGCTCAGAAAGGGCCATGTTCAGAATGAGGTCACAGCACGGTGATTTTGTTCTGAACATTAACTTTTGTTCTAGCAGCTGTGCTGGCTGGCACCCATGCAAGGAAATTTAGCATTTCCCACTGTATTGGTACAACAATATGATTTTTATTTTGCTCTGAGTCTAATGGGCACGTTCCGGCTCATAATCATGAGAGGGCCTGGCAGATGAGCTTTTGAGATGCTTGTGAACAACTCTGGTGAGAAGCTCCCTCCAGTTTTGTGTGTTTAAACTAGCTTGCAAGTCTTTAGATTTTCTCCTGATGACTCCAGGTGGGAAGGTTTGTTTACTTACCAGTTTAAAGCACCTTGTGTAGGTTCACATGGTACACTGATGGAAGGAAGGGAAAAATCTAAAGTTTAATAAACTGGTTATTTTTTGCCAGTTCTCAAGTATGAGGGGAAAAAAGAGCAATTTAGTCACAGAATGTGACCTGTACAAATATGGGCAAGACAGGTTACATAAAAGCAACGGTTTTAACCTCATGTCTTGTTATAGCTTGCAAAACAATTGTCTGCCAAGAAGAGTATTCTGTGACCCAGTGACAATAAACTGACACAACAGTGTCACACAATTCAGTTACTTTTTGCTCATTTAGTCAGTCTCTCTACCTTGTAGTGAGTCAGTCCCTCTATCCTTCAGCAACTGTCATGGTAAGACTGCATCTTTTAACGTCTTGATGTTTCTGTGCTAAAAGTTTAGTGTGAGCTGCTTGAGAGAATTTTGTCCTGTATCAGAGCTATAAACCTTATCTCAGTCAATAGAATAAAGCTGGCTAATGATCACCAACTCTTTCATGGGATAGGCTTGAAAAGGTAGTTACTTCTTTTGACAATGCAGAAAGCTTCATAGAGAAAATAGTCTTCATTACATATCAGTAAAGATAAGCAGCCTTTTTCAGGCTATATTTTCCCGTAAAGAGAGCAGGTATGGTATGTGTAGCTCACTTGATGGCTACATCTGTTCCTGAGAATCTGCATCTCAAGCCATACTCTTACACAGAACTTAGGCTGGAAGTCAGTGGAAGTCTTGCACATCTTAGGACTGTGTGATTTTACTTCTTTTTATATACGTTTTTGGTTTTTAAATGAAGACATCTCAGAGATTTTCTCATTAGAACCCTCAGGGGGAAATGGAAATAACTTGTTTGATTACGTGCCTCTTCTAAAATGGAAGGTTGCCAGCTGGAGGCAGCCATTTGTGTGTACAAGATTGCAGCTGGGACGGCAATCAAAATTACTTAAAAGCAACTAAATGGTGCTTGCATTTATTGCAAATTGTGTAAGGTAAAGCTCAGGAGCAGTGAAATACATTGTGGAATGGCAAGAAAGGATCATGTTTGCAAACATCTTCATTTAAAGTGAGTAATAGGACAAAGTGAGCATTATACTGCGATCTCATGAGACACCTTGGGATGCCCATGTGCATGTTAAGCACAGTTAGAAAAAAGCCATACAGGGCCACAATGTCTCAATTTGTACCCAAAAGACTGACGTATAATGTTAGCTATCCAGTGAAAATTTGGGCTTTCCCTAGCTCTGTGTGTTTGGGCTTCTAATGACATTTGAATTGACACACAAAAGCAGGTCTTTTAGCCCAATAAGCTTTTCTTTCTTAGTCTTACTTAATGCTTTGGCTCTGGACTTCTCAGTGCTTGCTTTCCTCCTTTTATCACTTGTTCTGTCAGAGTATCTTTTTATATAAGTTTCAGCTATGCTATTCATTCTGGTGACCTTATTGAAGTTATTCCAAAGGATGCACTGTTTTCTAAATGAAATATTTCTGATTCATTTCTTTCCTTGTGCTTGTATCTGTTACCTTATGAACTCTTTAGTACTACACACAGGTTATCAAAAGTTGTTCTATTAAATTATGCATTAACTAGCATTATATGTTCACACTGTGCAAGTTTAATGGCATATTATTAAAAATACTGCACAGTATAAGGACAGCAGCTTAGTAAAAAGTGTATTGTTATGAGGTAAAAACCAGAACTAATCAGGGTTTGAAACACTGTAAAATGAGAAGTTTGGATAGACCAGCTTTGGGAGTTTACAGACTATTGAATGTACCCTGTGCAGACTGTTTTCCCCCTGTGTCTATGCGGGTAAACACCTTGAGCTCAGTAGGAGCTTTATCAGTGTGAGGATTGTAGGGCTGGAGCTCAGTTGGAGCACTTAAGAATTTTACCTGTGCCAAATTATTTATTTTGGAATGATTTGAACATTTTCATTACTGTTGATATTTGAAGAATATTTTGGTGCTTTTTGGAGCAAGCACCTCTACCAAAATCACAACAAATGGTGCTGAAAGCAGATGATGACTCTTTTATGATTGAATATTACAAATCTTTGAGGTATATAATTCAGCTGTTCTTGACAGCAGATTCATGAGAAGGTTTATAAGAGAATAAAGCATTTATTTGCAAGCTGCATCAGGAAATAGAGATGTATGGCTGCCTTTAGTGTCCTCTTTGTTGGTTTTGGTTGTACAGGACTAGCATCCAGGCATCCAAGCCAATCTGTCCTTGTTCTGACAGCTATTAATATGTAAGGTGAATATTAGTATTTTCTCTGAGGTTTTTGTGATTCTAGGACGCAAAGGTAAAAGCAAAGGCTATATTGTTGTAGATTTTAGATAGGTCTAAGTACAAAGTGATTAAATAATTTACCAAGACCATACGAGATGGGAAGCTGACAGTTCTTTTGATTAGGGTCCTACATTTTCATCTTCATAACAAAGGGCACACTGCTTTGTAGCCGAGCTACTTTGCCTTTTAAATAAGATTCTTGCAAAACAGCATAATTTTCACCACAAGCATTGTTTTTTGTCACAGCTGGTCTACCTGATCTGTATGATCCAAACCTCCTAGTTTTGGCCATACACTGGCTTGCTTCCTGGCCATTTCTGTAGCCCTATAAAATATATACCCCCTAATATTCACATTGCAAGACTTATTACTTGAGAGTAAAGAAATTAAATGCTGTCAGTGTACAGAGAAGACATTGATGGATTCTGCATTAGATAGTGTGGATCCTGACTGTCTCTCATATATTGGCAAATATAAATTTGTTGACAGGCTCTGGTCAGGCTCTCTGGTCCAGGGCTGATGTGTCTCTGTCCCTGAGGTGCCAGCTGTGGTACCTCTCTTCCAGTATAGTGTTCCTTAGCATGTAGTGTGGGAAGCAGGCACCAATCCTTGTGCAGTTCTGCTTTGGTACTCTTTTCTTTCCTTATTCTAGTCAAATTCAATTTGGGTAACTGCAGCTAGGCCAAGGTTTAAGGGACTGAGGACTCGGGTTTTTCTCACATCCAAAACAGGTCTTACTTTCTTTGAAATTGTATGGGAGTAGTGTCCTGAGACCCTTGCATTATCCAAACCCAGTGGAAAAAGTCTTCCTGGAGACACAGGAGAACTAGAAAGACAAATTTTACTGGGTAATAATCCTGAATTTCCCCTGTGGTCAAGATATTTGGGATGTGATAGAAATGCCCCTTAAGATCACTTGTTTTTTGGCAAATGTTGTTTCACTACTTCCACCCAAAAGTCTTTAATTCACGGTCAGACCAGCTACTCGTTCATGACCCTCACTTAAAAAAAAAGTGACATTTCTTATTCTGAAAGACTTACTGGTGCTTTTAATAATGTTTTAAATATTTTATTCTTTGGGGAGTAGCCTGGACATGTTGCATATAATGAAATGAGCCAAATGGCTCTTCACAACAGCTGTGGTAAATGTACAAGTTATTTTGCTGCTTTGAAAACAGGAAAAAAACCTCATGTTGCATCATTCTGGCTGGGAAGTGCTCAAAGTTATTGTGACAGGACTGTATTTTGAGCAATTGTTGGTGATTTGTTTTTTAGCACACAAAGAAAGTAATAAATCTGTCACCCTGAAAAATCAGGTTGTGACCTAAAGGAAGGGGAAAATTGTGGCTTTAGGTAAAAAAGAGTGACCTGTCTATGAGGGTCGTTTATCATTATAACAAAATTGCTGGTGCTCTTCTAGCTGACCAGGAAGAAAGGCTGTGGTAAGCAGAATTGAGGGATGCAAGCATCCAAATATTTTTAACTGATCAATATTTTCAGGATTTACAAGCAGCCAAAAATCTGTCAGCATACAGAGTAAGTTCACTGTGCATCTGTTCTAAGAAAGAAAACAAGGGAGAAAGGGTTTATTTTGGCCATTAAAAATTAAATACATTTTAGATTTGGCACCAATAGTTCAATTCACAACTGTATCTTAGTACATATGCCCTTAGCAGCCTGTATGTCTTGTACAGTGATACAGAAAATATGTATGAAACTTAACTCCCAAGAAGGTTGAAAGCAATAAATAACATCAATTCAAGGTGGGGTTAGCAGCACTAACTGTCTCAGAACTCACTTGGGATATGTGGTTTCATTGTTTGAAAGTAACAGGACCAAAGTGGTTTTGGTTAAAAAAAGAAACAATTCCCAAACTTTCATTCTTAGCTCACCTTCACTTATTCTGCATTATCTTATGTGTAAATAGATTTGCATGTATCTTATTAATAAAAAAAAAGGCAAGTTGAGTGCTGCAACCGAGGCTGGTAGAGATTGGCTCCATTGCAAAGGATACATTCAACGAGTTCAAGTGTGACTTGCATGGAATAACAGCGGAACATATTTTGAAATACAAGATTGGCAAGAAGAATTCTTTTTATGTCATTATTCTTAGGTATCAAACCTATCTCAAAATTTAAAGTACTTCTGGTTAATTCTGGAAAATATTTTCCTACTGTTCTGTGTCTCCTAGTTGTGAATTTTCACTTTAATTTGTTTTTATAGAGTTCACAAAGGCATAATGAGAGTGCAGGGAGAAAAACCCGATGTAATTTCTTGTACAGTAATTTTCATACCAATTGCTAATTTCCACTGATTGCCTTAGTGCGGGAGTGTCTTACCAGACCAGAACATCCAATGCTAAAAACCAATTCTAACATGTTTAGAAAAGCATTTATGATTCAGGCTATCACCTATCGTTCAGCATTACCAGCATTATACTGTACTAGGAGTGCTTAACAAACCTATTTTAATACAATTAATGAGGGCATTTTAATGTATCAAAGCTGGTACTGTACACTTTACAGGCATTATGAAGGCATTAAGATAAAAATCATGTAGAAGGTAAATTAGGAATTTAAAACATGAACTTTTTTTTAAATGCACATTGATAATACTGCTTTTATTGTGGCTTTACTAAGGAAATTACTTTAGCATAATTATATTTTAAATATAAATTCCATTGGTTGATTCATCCATTGGTTGACTATATGGCAGTGCCAAACTCTGGTATAATTCTGTACCGAAGTGCCTTATCAGATCTCACCACTGTGGAGGACCAGGCTGGACTAGAGGCACTTAACTGAAGTCCCACCACTTCATAACTGAAGTTTCCATGCTCTAAAAAGATTAGGTTCTTTTTTAAACAGTTCTTCCACTTTGAGGAGTCAACAAAGCTACCCTGGAGAAAAGGTTCCCTAAACTTGTCATGAGATAGCAACATTTTCATCTCACTCTTTCCTGAGAATGTTGAAAGTGATTTTTATGCTGATAGTAGGATTTTTCCCCCCTACTTCTAATTTTACAAGAAAATGAAAAAGTCCTGTCACCAGTGTATCTCAGATATATTTTATTTAAATTTTGCTTGAAAATTTTGTACAAAATTTTGTGGTGTGTTCAGACATGTTTTTTATTGTTATTTATATATATGGGTATATATATTTATACATATATATATATATGTTATTGACTGTGGTCAGATTTCCAGAAAAGTCTTCGCCTATTATTTTTATTTGCTATATTATATATTCTGGTTTGGAGTTTTTGCTTCCATTAAGCCTAAATTTACAAGGTCATGTGATAGGACAAGGTCAAATGAGAGTATGCACAACTTTGATGTACAACCCAGGTTCAGAACTATGGGGACCATAAATTATTATCAAATGTGTGTATAATCCTTCTTTTCCAGTATATAGAGGTTGATACTATTAACTATCTATGAAACTTCCAGTCAGAGACTTTTACTTACGCAGATAAAATGAGGATGTGTTAAGTGTTCTGGTTTCTTAATGTCCTGTTAGTACAGAAATCATCCAATGATATCTGTAACACCTCCTGTTGTTGTTTTGCTCCCATTTATTCATCAAATTCTAAATTGCAATGCATTTGCCTTGCATCTTTTTATTGCTCCTGAGAGGAGTCATAGCTGTTGATAGTGAGTTCTTTTTACCCTAATATTTTTGAAGAACTTCTTGATTCAGAGCTGTAGTGTTATTAGGACAAAGGTGGCAGGTTTTGTCTGGCCAAATTTTCTTGCTATTTTTAGGAACAAATGTGATTATATTGGGTACCATAGATTGGCACTTAGATGAGGTTGGGGCAAGCAGCTAATCAATCATATCTGGATAATAGACATCAGTGATATTGCTTTGCAAGGCTTACCCTCTTTGATTTATACTAGGGAATTGTTTTTTATGGGACTTTTAGAATATTTGTCACTGAATAATGTTTTCATGACCAAGCTACAAACACCAAGCCAATATTTCTTTTAAAGCTGTCGATCAAGATTTTGATTAAGTTTGTACATATTTTGAGAGCATTCAGACTGGATGCCATCAAGTGCGATGAACAGAAGATGCTTCTAAAGCAATAGTGGTGCTTGGCCTGAATTGCTATTGACCATCACCTTGTAGAGTCATTTACAACAGGAGGATGCAAAAATACAACTCAGTTAAAATGCCAGCACTTAACAGGCAGCCTGTACTCCCCTTTTGTTGCTCTAAAGCTCTGCAGAAACATAAGCACAATGGAGTCTCCAGCAAGAAATAGTCAGCTAAAACACTTTGACCTGTTTCATTGATTCTGAAGGGTTTGAAATCTTTACTATAATTCAATGCAAAGAAATAGCAGCTATGACTATGTTTATGAGCACCTCATTATTTCATCTAGTTTTGGGTCCTGCCCAGTACAGGAAAGAAGAGATTGAACTGGGGTGAGTTCAGTGGAGGCCATCGAGCTCCCTGGGTGCTGGAGCAGTGGCCTTGTGAAGAAAGGCTGAACACCCAGGACTTGCTCAGCCTGGAGAGAAGGGACGATGGCAGCAGGGAGAAACCCAATAGCAGGAGATGGACCCAGGCTCTCACTGAAGTACATGGCAAGAAAGCAACAGACTGGTCAGAAGTTGAATCTGGAGGTTTGGTGTGGGGAAAAAGAAGTCACTATGAATGTAATGAAGCAGTGGAACAAGTGCATTCAGTCCTGGAGGTTTTCTGGAACTGGAAAAGCCCTGAGAAACCTGCTCTGGATTCAGTGCTGAAGCTGCTTTGTGTGGGAGGCTGGACAGAAATGCTCTGAGATTCCTTTCAGCTGGAGTGATTTAGTATTTTTTTTCCTCACAGGATTAGGTGTTGAGACTTTTGAGTGGTTCAGGGGATCTGGATCCTCAAGAGGACTTGTCAGATGCATGCAAAAGGCTTTGGAGCCTAACTAGGCTGTCTTTCCAGAGGTGAATGGGTATAGAGGGCTGCACCCTTGGGAATCTGTTCTTATCTCCACCTTCATTTATCTGAAAGGTTTTAGTGATTCTCGTGAACCCATTGAAATATACACAGAGCAAGTACTCTGCCATGTGATGGCAGTGTAGAACGTTAAGTCACCAGTGAGGCAATTGCAGTGAAAGCTGTCAAAATTTGCTGGTTAGGTGATTAGGCAAAAATGTATTTGGGCACTAGGGAGATGTGATCAAGTTCTCTGTAAATCACTGTCTGAGACTTGGCTACACTGATAAAATAAAACTAAGACATTACAAGTGAAGCAGTGCAGACTTAGGCTGTAGCTTACAGTCAAAATTAAATGCTGTTTTAACTGTATCCTTGAGGGAAATTACAATGTAAAATGATGAGAACTACATGTTCCTCAATGCTATGCAGAGGAGGCATCACCATGAACAAATCTTATCTCCCTGTTTGTAAACTAGTGTTTTGTCTTTAATCTACCAGCGGACAAAACTATTCTGATGCCCTTCTGTTGTTCGGTATGGTCACTCTGATCCTCATATGCTCAGCTTGATTCAGCTCCAAAGCATCCTTCCTAACCGAGACATTCTTATTAGAAGCCAACATATTTCTGTTATTTTGTTAAGAAAGACTGATAATATTCAGCAAAATAGATTGCAGTTTTACAGTGCTTGGTTCTGCCCAAACACATTTGCAGCTGAGTATGGTCAGTCAGGGTAGCAGAGAGGAACAGCATCCTCATTCCCCAAAGACGAGTCTATCAGAAATGCCACATGCTTCCTCTTCAAAACATTTGCATTTTAACTATGAGCTAGCATTTCCTCCTGCTGTCCCAGACTCTGTATCCCTGGGCTTAGGACTTCACAGTACAAGAGCTACATTGGGAAAGAGCTTTCTAAATAAGGTTTATGTGTTGTTGTTTATGTTTGTGTGTTGTAAAAATGCTTGTTCTAATTTTCCATCTTCCCCTCATTTGTTTGTTTTGCTACATGGATGGAAGGTTAGGCAGAAAGTAACTAGAGGAGTCTTATTTTGGGGCTATGTAAATAAATGCAATAATTACTCCAAAATAAAGGACAGCAAGGAACAATGCTGGCAATTACTTCTATTATCTGAATTTCAGCAGCTCTGCACTTGGATATGACACAAATACAATGATCACCAGAAGGATGTGGAGAGATTTGCTCTGTGGGTGATTGGTATGATGAGATGTGCCTATTCAGGACAGCAGCAAAATTTTAACTGGAACAGTATGGCAAGCCTCAAGTATCTAGCTTAGGGATCAGTTTTTCAAGAACAGATAGGTTTCCATTCTTGCTTCCTAGCACATGGTATTCCTGCTGAAGGCTTGGCTTTTGCCATTCAAATCACACTTTCATCTTGCATCTCTTTATCTGTAAATGCTTCTAATTAATGGGGTTTAGTTTCTTTCAATGGAAGTCTGTAGCTTATGGATTACTTTTGCTGTCACACCTTGTAGCATCTCTGGTTTGAAGGGACACAAGCAGAAGAGCTGCTTAGTGATAATCAGGTGTTTTTCAGCTGCATGTCGATTTTGGACCATGTTGCATAGCATGCACAGGTGACTCTGGTGGGCTGGGGCAACCAAATGAACAGAAAATGTATCTCAACACATAAGCACCCACTTAGCCCAAGCAGTGCTCACTACTTTCAAAAACAGTATTAACAGGAATTTCTTGTGACAATACACTTTTGAAAATACACTTTTTTTGTTGTTACCACCGTGAACTCTGAGTCAGGTATTTTTGTGTCACGCTGTCTTTATGGCTTGGTCACTACAATAGTGAGCCATATAATGTCAAAGGACCTGGCAAATTATTAGTGAAATCCACTTTATGTGGTCCACTATCAAGTGTTTGATTTTTGTGTTTAAATAATCTCCCTCTTTATTGAGTTGTGTGTGCAAATAGCATCCCTATAACATTTTTTAGGGTTTTGTTTTAACAGAAAGGTTTATGAGCAGTCAGATATCAACTTACAGCAGTAGCTATTCACAAGTTGTTGGTTGACAGGTGTGCAATATAATGTATGTTTGAATGGAGCAATTGAAGCTGTATTTGTGTTCTTAAGCCATCCTAGAGCTTTACGAACAAAAAGAAGACAAGTTTCCATCACAGTTTGCTGTACTGCTACTCTACCTTGCAGAAAACACTTTTCAGTAGATCAGAACCAACTTTTTCCATGGCTAACTCATCTTAATGAGCTATTAACTAAATTACCTACCTAAAATTATTTGCAGCTTAACGCCATTCCATATACTAAGGAACAAGTATTCCTCAGGGGAAAGGATATTAAACCTTACTACCAAACTTCCAATGTCATTGTTGCTGGTGCAATGACACTGGCATTAATGTGATGACATTGAGCTTATCTCAAACCATCGAATTGGGGTAGAAATGCTGCTGAATGTTCTCTTATTCTTTTTTTTTGGTGGCACTTTAGTGCTAAATATCTCATTGTTGGAATGACATGATGTTGAGCATCTTTAGGAGCCATAGTTTGTTGCACAAAACACTTGATTCATAGAACTGTTTACTGGGCTTTTATGTATTATAGAGTTACAACCAAAATAAATGCACAGAGCAGAAGCCTGGATTTGTACCAATAAAAAACTAAGAATGAGCTCTAAATAGGCATGTAAAAGTGAACTAGGCATTTCTTCTTTCTATGAGAACTCTCTGTGATTTTTGTAGAGGAAAGCAATGATAGAGACAGTAATAAAAAAGCAATATGAAAAAGGTGTTAATTTAAAGCATTTACTATAATGATTTTTTAAGGAAATACATTCAACTCTTCTAGCATCTGTGAAGACCACATTACACTTGAATGCTTGCTCACTACTCTGGGTGTGACTATAAAAGGTAAAATAAACTTTATCAATAAAAACCTGTCCCTCTGCAACTTGCAACCTTAGGAAATTAAAATTTGCATGTCAAATCATATAAATATATAAGGCAAGCTTTAAGGTAGGTTTAAAACTCATTAATGAATAGCTGAAGATTTTAACTTGTAAACCTACACTGTTAAGAATTACCATTTATTCAAAATGAGAAGGAAATATTTGTTATGGCTGAATTAAGTTACAAAAATAACTTTGCTTCATTGTTTATGCTCAGCCAAGTATAACAGGAGCAGTTATCCTACAGAGTCCCCATGTTACTGTCATGTCACATGCTCTAGTGCAATAGGGTGTGAAGTGTTCCAATGACTTGTCTAGGATGGCAAAGGGACCCTATGGCACAGCCAGAAAAACCCCCCTCAAGTGCCGGTTCCTGGTCCTGTGACCTATTCCCAGAAACATTTCTGCTGTAGTCACAATAAGCAAATAAAATGCCTTTATTAAACATGGAAGATGTACAGTCTTTTGACAACGTATATGAAGACAAAAAAGTGTAATTGCCAGGCAGTGTCTGTCCTATATCCATTTTTATCAGTTCCAAGTTCATTGTGGCACAAGTCTGTTAGCCTATACTGATAGCAGTTAGCTTGCTTTGGACATTTGTGGAGAAGCTTTCAGACGGGGACAGTCTTCTGTATCCAGAGCAATTTACTGAGAGGGAATGCTGACTGACACAGAAGTGACGTGAGCCCCCAGCACACAGCCTGTGGTGCAAACTTCTGGACCAAACTGAATACAGTAGTATGGGATTGACTAACCCTGGTGTGGGGTCTGAGCTCTGTCACAGATCTGGAACCAGCCTTTAAGATAACATTTAAGATACATGTCCAGCACTTAAGATAACAGACCGTATTGGGGCAATGAAGGCTATGGTGTTGGCTTACAAAGATAACTGTGGGTAACAAACTACCACGTAAGAAGAAAAGTGTGAAATTAAATTCATCTGTGTAAATATATTTATTCGTATATATTTGTGTGTATTAATGCACAGAATATTTGGAGCACTTGTAGGGGTTGGTGGTGGTAGTGGTTGTTGTTTGTGGATTTTTTTGGCAATATGAGGATTAGAGAATTTTGAGAAGGGAGAGAAAAGACACTCTACAGGAACTGCTAGGAAAAAGAGTAAGTCAGAGTATCCTAGACAGTGTTCTTGTCATGGAGCACTGTCCTGTTTGGCTTTTCCATGCATACTCCTTCCGTGTTGAATACCAACTTGAAAAAGACAGATCTGAGAGTACACACATGTGTGAGGTTAGATGCCAGCTGCATACCAGACACTTAAGACATAAAAGAAAACTCCTGACTCAGACAATGCTTTTAAAGCTGTTGAGATAAGAAACTGAAATTCCTAAAATGCAGGATGTCCTGCTGCGGGAGGGGGCATTGAAAAGGAAGTGGAAGGAAGCTGGACAGTCCCAAAGAGAACCATTCACACAAACTTATTTTCAAGACCAAATCCAAAACCCAGCCGTGCAAGTAAACTTATAGAAGAGAAATGATTGCAGCAAACGCACTCCCTGCCACCTGTTGTCTTAAAGGGATATGGCCAGTGTCGACAGTTTTAATGAAGGACCTGAACTTGTTCTTATTCATTCAATAAGTTTTAATAGAATGAAGGTATGTGATTTACCTCCTCAAACTGACAGAAACATAGTAGATCTCTTCCCATATATTTTAGTAAGGCTTACTATAGTTGGTAAATATGCAATAACTTTAGTTATACAAAGCAGTCTACAAAGAAGCTTAGGACCTGTCCCTAATCCCTCTAACTCATTCAGTAAGTCTTTGAAATGTGCTTTAGGTAAAGTCTTAACATTCAGGAATTTGTTTTTACTTGTTATTAAGCTGTTTACTTGTTTCACTTTTCCTAATTGTCTTATAGCCACAGAACTTTGCAAAGAGAATTTTATTAACAAAATTTTTGCTACATACAGACACTAAATTCAAATGCCTAACAGTAATTGCTCTGTTTGTATAGATATGAAAATTCATTTAATATGTATCAAGTTTAGTATTGATACATATAAACATACATGTATGTATATGAAAATATATGTGCAGAAAAGGTAAAAATGCTATAGCTACTTGCTCTTTGTAGTTATTTTTTGAGAGAAAAGAAGTTTGGAAACAATTAAAGGATCCATGCAATAAAATTGAATTACTTCATTTAGTTGAGTGGAGATTTTTGCAAGAAATAGGAGAACGCATACCTGACAACAAAAAACAGAATCAGAAAACTGCAGTTTGATGTGGAACACAGAACCAATTTTTAAAAATTCATTAAGATACATAGAAAAATGTGAGAGAATATTTTTGGGTTTTTTTGCATTTTGATAAATATTCATACATTTTAAGTGCTCTCCCCTGTTACATTTTTAATTATGTTGGAGGAATGTGCAATGTAGATTTTTCCTTCTCAGATGAAGTGTAATATTATGGAAATATACTAAACTAAAGAAAAAAATAATCCTGGAACGTTCCCACTGGCATCCGCCAATGTGGTTCTCAAATATCAAATGGATGTACATGACAATTAGCTCAGGCTTTGCCTTAGAGAAGCACAGAACAGGATGACGAAGCTCCTATCCTATGACACAATAAATTCTTTTTTATTAGCAGAGCTTCAGTTTTCAGTCAAAAACAACCCAAAGTTGCACTATGTACTTTATTCTCTGTGATGTAACTTGGTGCTCCTTCATGGAGTAACTGATACAACTCTTCACAGCAATTCCCTACAAGAGAACTGTTAGCAAAAACTGACTGGAAATTCAAATACTTTGAGTGCAGTTAAGATTGATTTTTACTTGCACGAAAATACTTCAAACTATCCAATTGCTGGTTACATTTTTTCCTATGTATTTGACACACAAGGAATATAATCTGTGGAACATCAGTCATTAAATAGACCCTGTTTCTTCTGTGAATGCTACTTCTCTTCTTAGATTTTTCCCTGCAACTGCACTTTAGGCAGATAATAGTGTTTAAAGCATTTGCTCATTAAGCCAAAAGTAGCAATACTTTTGCAGATGTATTCCCTCAGCATATGGAAGATTCTGCCATGTTTTGAAAAGTGTAATGCACATCTGTGACATACAAAGTCATAGCCTTTAAGTAGATAAATGTTTTGGAGGATTAGGACACTTGCCCTAATCAGGTTAAAGGTCAAATCATTGCCCATTAGGGGAAAAATGAACTATGGACACTCTTACAAAATTTAACTGTATGTATCAGTCTCAGAAATTACTAGGGTTTAACTAGATCTGACACAAGAGAGACAAGAGCTGATGGCACAACTTTAATTCTGCTAAGGTTCTGTTTTGCTGGTACTGTAAAAGGGTTTGTTAATGATCATAAAATTTCCAAGTCATTCCCATTTTGGAAACATGCATATTTAGCGTGTTTATACTACAGAAGCAATTACCCGTGGTTTCCCCGATTTGCCTTGAGATTACCAAAGATGAGAATTCAGCCTTACACTCTGATAGCTCTTCAAAATGTGCTTACATACTGTCCACATGAGCATGCGATGTCTCATTTTAGTGCAGTTCTTCGAGAATTTTTTTCAGTTCAACTTCACTAAAAACCATGGCTTTTCATCCCTTAGACACCATCTCTCCAATTTAGAAATGTGTCTTATTTGGACTGTCCTGGCACCAGTTTGGGGTAATACTTACCTAACAAGGAAGTCTAGCTGTAGGTCATGCTTTTTCCTGTGGCTACTTTAGTCATGTGATATGGTTTCTAAGAGGAAAGGTTACTTTTATCAATGTCTCTGTAGTGACTGATACAGCAAAATACCTGTTTGTGCTGAACCTTAAAAGTCAAAAGAAGTCCTAAGTACAGGAAGCCCATGTTTTAAATTCAAAACAATTAAAATCAATCAAAACATTGTGCCAATGTAATGCCTTGGCACTATTGTTTTGGCATGACTTCAGCTTCAGCATGTTTTTCTTGCCCTATGGTCTTTATTTGGGTAAAAGATTAATTTTGTCTGACGGCTCATAGAGCAGGGTTTTCCAGTCCTCCATGAAAGAGCTGAATGCCTCCACTGATGAATAAAAATACCCAGGTATTGATAGTATGGGGACTACCTGACAGTGGTGCATGCTGAAAAAGCTTGTCTGCATATTCTGTGTATCCCATGTGAGCTCTGAAGGAGAAAATACCATTTTCCTTACAAGACAGACTGGTTATTTTTCCTGTAGGGCCAGTAAGTTGCCAAAGGACTGATGGCTTTCTTTACCTCTGTTTCAGACCAGCTTCCTTACTGCCTCTCCTCAGGTGTCAGGGGAGGCTGCACATCACAGACTGATGTGTGTCGTTGCTTGGTCAGGTCTCTGTTCTACCTCCCACATTTTTCAAGTGCCAAACACACCAGCATGCTTTCCTTCACTGTTGCTGGGGGGTTGTGATTTCCCCCTCTCCATGAGAATGAGTAGCTGATATAGGAGCTGTTGGCTGTTGGGTCAGTGTTCAGTCTGCACCAGTGCCTCTCTCTCAGGCTATGGTCAATACCTGCTGCTCCCCAAAGGACGGCAGGAAACTCTACCTTGGCTGGTTCCTGGTTTCTGCTCCTTAAGGTAAAGATTTTCCTGAGGGCCACTGGAGATTTGCATATGCTGCTGCCCAAGAGAGTAACTCCTACCATCAGTCACATTAGAATAATCTGCACTCTGGTGTGCTAGAGATGAAAAATATATACTGATATTACATAATTAGTATACAGCAGGAGAAGATAGGAGTTATTTTACTGCCCAAGGGTAGCTGAGCATTGCAAAGAGTCATTACTGAGCTGTACCAATATTTTCTCAACTGAATAAGAACCCTGGGAGCATCATCAGGATTCTAATGATTTTCTAAAGTTATACAATACTTTTTGGTGGAGGAGAGGAGAGGGGAAAGCACATGGTGAAACAGTGCTCAGGCTTGCTGAGTTTAGGTGTTTCTTGCAGACCTGCCAGCTGGTTTCTGCAAGTGCTCTCGTGTAACACTGCTGGACAAAACTGCTTGTAGGTGGACGAGTCCCAGTTATTTTAAACCTCAAAGTATTGCCAGCTCTTTTCTGCATGTCTTTGGACAAGTTCATAAATTTATCTGTTACTTTGGTTTATTCAGTGCAAGCATTTTGCTATAACTTTGTTCTTTGCTAGCTCAGCTTCACACCTGTGTCTGTACTTGGCAGCTGAGCTGTGCAGTATGCAGGCATTTTATAAATTGACCAACAATGCAAAACCAATAATAAAAATGAGTGAAAGAATGAGCTTGGGAGAGCTTTTCTCCTGGAAACACGGACTCAAGTGTGAGGTTAGTACAGAAGCATGTCATAGTTTTTGTTCTTTTCTCTGCTGGAAGCTGCATGTTTGGGGATCTCCTCGCACACCTGCAGGCTGTACAGCTGTGAGGAGCCTTGCTGCAGCCTTGGTTGAGTTTACTTGGGAGGCACGTGGCATTTCAGAAGACGGTAGGAGAGGAAAAATTGTCCTGCCTCTGTAAGCACCATATGACTTCTGCTGTTTTATCTGTATTGGGGAAGCCCTTTGTGAGGAAAAAGAACTCAAGTTACAGACTTGAGGGGAATATAATTAACTAGTGAAAGCTCGTGTGTCCTTCCTTTCATGCAGCTTTAGGACACAGAATTTCTTTGCTGAAATAAATCACTAAACCTATTTTACACCATTTTGTGTTTTCTGAGGCATATGTATAGGAGAGAGAATTTTAAAAGGGAAATCAATGTGAATGTTGGTGTTGAATTTAACGAGCACACGCTTTCATTCCAACCTCTTATAATTACCTGATAATTTTGTTTTATATTTATATGTGCTGGTGTGTTCAAAAGTAGATGCTTATGCTGCCACCTGCATACAATAATCAGCTTGTGCAACCTCAGGGATGAACTCTGCTGGTGGCGTAAGCAGCAGTACTTCAACCAGGACATGTGCTGAGACATAATCTCCTATGCCTTGATAAAAGTAGATCTGAGGCATCATAGATATTGAGAGACACACAAAGCATGGCCAAAGCTTGATGGGGAATCACTCTGCTTGGGAGAACTCATGAGTTAGAAAGTTAGGCCAAGAGTGAGGTGGGAAATAGAGTCAAAAGACTGAATTTCTAGTGCAGCAGAAGAGCAGCACAGGCTGCCTGACACCAGTCTAGTGCCACTTAGGTCTTCCGCTGCCTCCTCATGCTGGGCTGGGTGCTGGCCTAGATCCCTTGCACTTCACAGTCACCTGGCAGCAAAAAGGGATGTTTCCTTTAGGACAGAGAAATCTGCCTCAGCTGCAGAATAAGAAGTTTCCAGCAGGTCAGGGAATAGTAAAGCTTCAGAGTGGTTGTGTATGAGAAACAGAAGAGAACCTATGTTTAACGAAAGACCACTGTGAGTCCCGTGTGAATGATTGCTAGAGAAGGAAAAACACAGTCCAGGGAACACCATAATGTTACTAGAAGCTATTCAGTGCAGCACAGTACATGGCCATAAATTTCATATGAAGGTTATAACAGTTTTCTCCTCAACAATTACACACTGAATGACTCTGAAAATGACAGTGGGCTTATCTGACATGTCTGTATTATAAAATATTTTAAAAAAGGGGAAAATTGGAATGAGAAAAATAAGGAGAATATTTGTATTTTGCCTTCTCCTGGAGCAGCAGAGAGCTATATGCAAGGTTGCTCTATAAAATCATATGGGGGGCAGTGATAGGGAGAAGTGAGGATTGTATTTCTCATGGCCACGCACACAAAGGCAGAGACTGGCACTTCTGTCTGAGGTGTGTGCCAAGAGAAGCAGAATACAGCACCAAAATCTGGACACTAAGACTCTCCATTACCTGGGTATTCTAGAATGCCTTTCTTCCTGCACAGTCTGTGCAGGGGTATTTCAATAGCTGGCATGTTTCTGCTATGGAGTCTCACTTGTCTGTTCTGCTTCCTGTCCCCTACTCTTCAGGGTCTCCTTCAGCATTCAAAGGTTCTGGGTACCAGCTGCTCCACGATCAGAACCACCTCTCCTAGGTAAAGCCATTAGCTTCAGCAGCATCTGGCAGGACTCAGGTTCCTGCTCTTTTCCTTGTTCTCTCCTAACTTCACTTCTTAATGGAAATCTCTTATTCAGAATGCATTTCTCTTTTTTTCTTTCCTATTCTTAGTAAATTGTTTTATCTGTATTTTTCATCAATTCAATCCATCAGACAAAATCCTGAATCAATTTTGACCCAGGAATCTTGTGAAATCAATTAAGAATGTTTTAAATTTGAATATATAAATATTTAATTTATAGATCACATTTAATAACATGAACAAAACTGTATTTGTGGTATGCCAAGAGCTGGAGTTGTTATACTGAATAATATTTCCCTGCAACCTGATGACTGAGTGGTGCTCAGGGGATAGGCAGTATACTACAACACTGGAAAATACTGATGTTAAAAGTTGGTGCAGTTTTATTGTAAATATTGTTGAGAAAACAAAAGAAGCTGCAATCTGCCTTTGGTGTAAGTGAATTAGCTGGCAGCATCTTCACTGGCAATTCATCAGTTTTACACCGAAGCCTAATCTGGTTCTGTAAGAACAACCTCTACACAAAGATACTGTAGTAGGAAGCTGCAAACAATGACTTCTCCTAAAGTTCTTCTATCCCTTAAACTTTTACCAGGGGTGATTTGGCCAGGTTTCATGTAGTGTAGTTAAACTTCCTTCTTTGGTATTGCACTTTTTTCCCCCCTTTTCCCTTTTAAACACGTGTTTTTTCTCTCCCTCTCACACTAGCAGATGGTCTCCAGTTATATGCAGGAGCTTCTATTCCCTGGGTTGCTATGCA
This sequence comes from Callaeas wilsoni, assembly GCA_013398955.1. Classification (NCBI taxonomy): domain Eukaryota; kingdom Metazoa; phylum Chordata; class Aves; order Passeriformes; family Callaeidae; genus Callaeas; species Callaeas wilsoni. The sequence goes on along the minus strand of VWPU01003448.1, from coordinate 180,122 downwards.
ACAAAATGCATCCTATCTGCATCCTTTCTGCACTGTATCCCGTTTCCGTTCAACAACTCAAAATAACCAGCTTAGTGCTTCAACATGCTGCTTCCTCTTTTCTACAGAGTTGAATATCTATCAAGTATCTTCCTGGGCTTCCTATCTCTTCCTGTTACAGCCTTGAAAAAAATGTGTTTGCCCTGAATTGATTTTCCTCATCACTTCCTATTTACATCAGTCCACTTAGTGCTAAGGCAGGCAAAACATACATAAATGAGTCACGCAGCTGCTAGCCCATTAAAAAAATAGTGTCAGCCAATTGTGTGATGTTTGAAAGCAAGATTCTTCATTGTTGTCAGGTGTGGGGTTCCTGTTTGTCCTTTTTATCGTGGCTTTGTTTCCTTACTGATACCAGAAAGTTGAAAACAAACTTTTTCATTTTCTTTCTTTTTTTTTTTTTTTTTCTGCTGGACTGTTGAAAAGGAAAATATTAATCTCCAGCACAGCAAGGGAGAAGATGTGACAGAAACAGTAGTATGGTTTTCCCTGGCTGATAATGAGGCAAACTTTTTCATGGGGTTCATTTATGTTACTGGATATTGACCACTATGATTGCAATTGCAAGTGTTATGAGGTACTTGTTTAGTATTCACTGCTGCTAATGCTAAGTTTTGCATGTTCTAAACCACCTACACTACTTTTTAATGCTCATCAGGCTAAGTGCAATTACTTTGCACTTCTAATTCTTTATAGATGAACTTAATTTTCATTTTGATCATATGTTGGCTTTCTCCATAGCAGAGAATGTAAGCTCTGGAGAAGCTTTTGTTGCTTGCTCTATAGATAATTTAGTAGGTTAAAGGACACAGAGACTACTTTTGTGTAACCTGAGCAGTCCAAAGTTGGGCATGTGGTCTGTCCTCAGCAGCTACACTCCCCCTCTAATCAATGGAGAAAGAGGCACCTTCAGTAAATGAATTACAGTAATTCAGTCATTCACTAAGATAGGTGGGATGAATCATTGAGACACAGGATTTCTGTCTCTTTAGCAACTGTCTAAAGAATTTGGCTAATATCTTAGGTGAAATGTCTGATTCTCAGATTGCTCAAGTGAATCTGGATGTTAGCAGTCTTTTTTTGTATAATTACAAAATATTTTTCTGTTTCTCAGAAATAATTTCCATTTGTTGGTATCTCATGCCATAATTTCCTGGTGCAAATAATTTGATCCATGTTTTGGAGAGAAAATGAAAAATGAGCAATAAAACTACAAATATGAGTGACCACTCATTCAGTTTGGCTTTTTATAATTGTTCTTCAGAGGTAATGTATATAACCAAATATCTGGGGTTTTTTGTAGCCTGAGCTCAGCCTATGGAACACAAAATTCAGTCTTACATTTCTGGAGCAGAAGTGCGCCTAAAACCCCTCTTGTTGCCAGTAGCAGCACCCATGCTCGGACAAGGACTAGGTTAAGACTAGCTGAGTTTCAGTGCCTGAACCTTTCCAGCTTGCAGTTGAAATAAAGCTTTTGATGAGAGATTATTCAAGGCAGAGTTAGATGATGCTTATCCAGAGCACTGTTTTAAACTACGTAGAACAATTTTCTATATTGCCTGAAAGCAGAATTTCAACCACCATTACCTTTCTGAAGGAATCTGACAAGTTCTTTTATTAGACATCATTAGTTTTCTACAGATCAGGTGGACTTTGGAAGTCTATGCTTCCTGCATAGTTATTGACTTCTTATTTTATTTTATTTTTCCTAGAGCCATCCATCAGTCATTCTGGTTTTGACTCCCTGGCATGACCCTGCTCCAGAAGCTGGAGATGCAGGGCAAGGCTTGTGCTTCTGGGGCTGCTGGGCTCCTGCTGTCCTCACTGCCAGTGCCTCTCCCAGCCCTGGGGCCGTGGTTCTTGGCTTTCACCTTCCCTCCCACAGCCCAGGGTGGGCTTTGGCAGGGTCAGGCAGATTTCTGCAGCTTGTGAGGGCTGCCTCTGCGCTGCCTCTCCTTGGCACCTCCTTGACTGGCACCAGGAGCATGAAGCAGAGCAACTGAACTCAAAGAGTTGCAGGTGGAGATACAGCACTTTGCAGCACAGCGTTTATTGGGGCTGGGGGTCCTCTGCTTGCTCTCTTTCTTGCCCTGCAGAGTGCAATAAAACCTGGGCACTGCCAGAGGATGTCTTGGGAGCAGCTTTTCCTTCAGGAAGCTCAACCCCCCACTGCCACTTCCTTATTCTGTGTGGTGGCAGCCTGTGCACGGGTTTATCCCTGTCAGAGCCCAGTTTCAGGGCTTCTCCTTTTCCTCCACCTCCCCAATGTGCTGTAAAGTTGAGGATTCCCACTTTTGCTGCTCCCCCTCTACTGTGCACCAAGGTCTTGGTTTAGAGGCTCCCGCTCTGCTTTCAGGAGCAACACAACTGGTTCTGGCCACCAGCTTATAGTTGTCCTCATTCTGAGACACAGTAGATGTATTTCCACTTGCCACAGAAATAGCAGTAGATAATAAATAATATATTTATTTATAAGGTGCCAGTTTCAAACTGACATTAATAATATAACAAAATCAATGCACAGAGGAATTTTTTCCCCATTGGACTTCAGAAAACCTTTACATTCATGCGGGAAGAGAATGAATGCTGTAGCTCAGCAAGCTGTGGGAGTTGTTGGATATTTTCTGAAGGGCTCTGTGTGTGGAAAGGCAGCCTTAGGTGTTCATGCTTTGCTCTACCTTTAGTATCTTGGAAGCTGTGCATTCAAAGGATAAGCAATGAAGGAAGATGGTTATAGAGAGGCTGGCAGGGATCATCCTTTTAAGTAATGTGGGACATTTTCTAATGTCATGGGAAAGGAGAGGAGTTAAATTCAGGAGGAGTGGGGGAGTTCTACCCAGTAGGAACTTTCACAGCAAAGGGTAAGATGGGTTTTGCTCTGATAGATGATGGAAGGATCCCTCTAGACAGATTGTGTCTCTAATGAGACAGGATGCAAACTGGAATTTGGATTATAGCCCACAAAATTTAAGAAGAAAAAAAAAAAGGCAATGCTAACCTATACTTTATTCCTACATTCTGATCAGTACCCCCACAGCCAAACATCTCTAATGTCCCAGGATCTGTGCACACAGGGACATTTGAAAGTTTTGGCTCCACATTCAATATATGTCAAACAAAGAGCAGTGGCAGATGTGCTATGATTGGTGCTGCTTATTTTATCCCTGTGCATTGTAATGTGTACCACTGTTTAAAGTCCATTTTAAGATTTCTGGACTCAAGGCTTACTTTTGCTAGCATGGGGTAGGTATAAATTACAGCACAATTGATTCTTTTTGTGGATCTTGCTGTGTTGCTGGTGGATTTCCTTTTAATAAAGCAAATGTCACCATAACCACCGAATGATAGGAAATGCTAGCTGTGGCCAAGTTATTTCACAATCAAGTTTTTATTATGAAAATGATACTTCCTCTTAAATGAGCTCGATGCTTATTGCTTCCCAATATAGAATTTAGAGTAACGTATAAGAAAAATACTTTCTCAAGACATTATTTCTAATTAGGAGGTACAGAGAATACATAGATTGGATTATGACTTGGTAAACTTATCTTTAAAAGGGAGCTCTGTACCCTGTTGATGTCTGTCTTGGAAACATGCAACCTAGAAAGACAGAAAAACCAGCACAGGCTAACACATCTTCAGTTCTTTTAAAGCAATGGAAGTCCAGGTTTCATGGAGTTAAAATTTTGCTTGCAATCTTCCCTAGGAACCTGATGCAATTTTTTCCTATTTGAACTTTAAATTTAGCAGGCACTTCTCCTGAGTGTTGGCATGGGTTTTTTTAATTGTAGTAAGAGAGTAGTAAGAGTCCCTTTTAAAATAAATTCTATCACTCATGGCATGGGTAAGGTCTTTTCTAGCTCTGTGTAATAGCAATATAATGGTGGAGTCAGAGGAACAGATGAGTTCATACTTTGTATGGCAAAAAGCTAAAGAAAAATGTCAGGAAAAATCACCACTGGGCCAAATCTTTGCATTTTTTTCATCATCCAATAATAAACAGGTACTCCTGGAAGAAATTGTCTTCATTATGATTTTTGTTTGTTTGTTTTAAAAAGTCAACAGGGCTAATCCCTGGGAATTAGAGGTCAGTCAGTGGGAGGTGAGAGTGGAAAGCAGAAGTGCAAAGCTGCAGCTCATCTAACAAGAGATGAAATTATGTCCATGTGTTTCTCTAATAAGCAATTTGCATTAATCACTTTCTGGTAGCCTCACTAGTGTGTGTCCATGGAGGGGTGTTCTTTCCCAAGCATTGATTGCCATTGTACATTTGAGTTACTTTCAACATATTTTCTGGTCATATTCAGTATGAACATAGAAAGGTTTGCAAGAGGAATATTGTAAACCAGATTTTAATAAACATGACAATTACAGCAAAATGTTTCAACACCAGCTCTACTACTGACACAGTAATAGAAGAGAGGCAAGCACAGTGATTAACAAAGCAATCCATTTCAGTGTTATGCGGATTTTCCGCAAAGAGAAAGAGACTGTTCTGTTCATACACCATGGATTCTTTGCTTGAAAAATAAGCTTTTTGCTTCCTGGTTTCTTCATGTAGCCTGGTCATTAGGATCCATTTAAGAAAGTCTGGGAATTCATACTGTGTTTACAATATGACTATGTGAAATCAATAATATATCAATAAACAACATTTGTTACATGCAAGCAAACTATGACCAATATATCGATAGGGATAGGCCAAATTCTAGCTTTCTCTACCGGAATCTGTGTCTGAAATTCATGATGAGAATGAGCCCCATTTAAAAAGAATTAAGAAATTGTATTCTCATGCCTGTCCAGAGAAAGGGGGAGAGCACTGTGCTGCAGGTTTAGATTTCACATGTAAATAATGTGTTATGGCAAGTGCCCTTACGGGCTACAGCTCCTAAGCTGCTGCTGGCAGTGGTGGAGCCGCATCCTTCATCCCGTGCAGGTTGCTGTCACTCCAGGACTGGGAATTAAACTGTCGGTGGCTGTGTGGGCAGGGGGAGTCAAGCTAATCAGCACAGAGTAAGGGTCCAGGCAAGGCCACCGTGGCCTCTGAAAGCTGTAAAGGAGCTTCAAGCTCTGGGTGGGGGCAATGTACACAGTATATTCTGCAGTATGGTACATTTACAGCATCATGTATGTCCTTGAATATAATTGTTTTAATGAAATATAATTGTTTTGATAGTCTATCTTTGATTAAAAGGGTTTTTTCCTATTGCTGGAGTTATTCCTTTTTTAAAGCAAACTTAGTAACTGAACTAAACAACTGGAGAAACAGTTTGGTTATATAAGTTATATTACCTCTGAGCCCAAAGTGTTGCTTCTCAGTATGTTAAGTTTAGAAATATTTCTAACCCTAACTCTGTAGAAGGTGCTCACAAGGGACAAATAGCTTAATATTGACATAGCCTTAAATATATTGAAAATACATAAATCAGAATAATGAGATTCATAAATATGTTAATATTAATGGAGAAACCTTTTGGGAAATGTAGTGTAAAATCAAAGAAAAAGATGAACTTGAAATGTAAGCAATGATTCTAGTTAAATGAATAAAAAATTGGATATTTTGTTCCTCAAGTCAGAAAAAGACATTACAGCCTTTTGAAATTGTGCTTATGTCTTTAATACTGTCATAAACAGACAGCAGAAAACATTAGGGGAAAAAACCTAAAGGTATCTGTAAAAGCCTGATAATAAATTAAAACACTGGAATGATTTGTTTTTCGCATCATGGAAGGAGGAAAGCACCATGAAGCCTTTCTTTCAAAAATTCTCTCTATAATCGATCGACTAATTCTACACTGAATTTCAAGGCTATAAAAATTTATTAGCAAGAAGAATATGTATATTGTTATTCATTTGTTCACACTGCAATGGTTAAGGTCCTGTCAGCATTTCCATTAAAAACCCCTATAATTTAACAGGAAACTCCAACACACATTAGAATACATTCAGGCTGCATTTGACAAAAGGGCTGCTCTAACCAGAGTCTCAAAATTAATTCTATTTAGGTGTTTTATAGCTTGAAAAGAAGTGAGTCATGTTCTTAGAGGTACATACAATCTCATACCTTCTGCAAAGTATCACCAATGTCAGCAGCTGCCAAACCAGTGCTCTTTATCTCCCTCTTTCCTGGCTGACCCCCACTGTCCATCCACTGTTGCACAAGGAAGTCCATACCTTCTGTCCTGCTTCCAGTTACTGTGCCATGTTTGACTTCTCTGCATTATTTAAATTTGTTTGGCTGTGTGATTTTTGTCTTGAAAATTCCTCCATGGAGCTTTGGCACTGTCCAGGGCATGGGACAGATTCTAAATGCAAAGATGTTCAATCCAGATGAGGATCCAGTCTGGACTGAGCGTCTGATGAAGGCTTCTAGGGCAGCTGCACTGTCTATGGATGAGGACCTAGTTCTGCCCCAGGTCGGGGAGCTGAGGGTGATGACTGAGCTTAAAGCCCAAAGGGGAGCTGGGCTGGCCCAGCCTGATGTCCCCACTGCAGCAGCTCTGGGGCTGAACCCCATCTTCAACCCTACACTGAACTCAGCAACTGCACTGATGTGGAGGGGAATCTTCACCGTCCCTTCCTCAAGCAGTTTGAATATGAATAATCACATCCTCTCCAAAAAGCTGAATTTTGTGTCTTAAGACCAATACATTTTGATATGGCAAGAGACGTGTTACTGCTAACGATTTAAACAGATGCTTGTTGTATGTGTGTCTAAGGCAGAACATAACTCAGGATAGTTCAGATGGACTTTGTTAGCAAAGCAAACTTTGGCTGTTGAAACTACCACACCTTCATGCTTTAAGCACAGACAGTGTAGGGGCATCACACCTCCTGGATATCAGACAAACCCAGCTTCTGCACTATCACTGGTAAACTGGGCTTGTCAGGGTGGGAAACAAGATAGTTCAGATGCTTTTATGTTTTCTAATATATCATAAAATCTTCAGTGAATGTCTCAAAAATCTGTTTGGTTAAGATTGCAGAAAATCATGGGGTTTTCTAAGCAGTAATAAAGTTGAAGTTGTGTGTAAAAATTTTCAGGGTCTCTACTGTTTAGCTGAGCTGTGTGCTGTGGAAGCCAGATGGTAAAATACTGTTTGCTCCATTTCTTTACAGTTCCATCAAAGATGGAAAGACTACTGTACATCAGCAGAGTTTTCAAATCTCAAATCAATATCCTGGATGTTTCCAGAGAAATTAATTAGTCTCACTGAGGAGTTGCTTTCCTAGTTTGGAAAAAGCCCCCTTTGCTCCTCTTGGTATTGACTACACAGTCAACTGCATAGACACAATATTTACCCTCCTAAGAGGTCAATGTAAGTGCTCCAGGCACTACAGTAAATGTAAGAACACACTTCTCTGCTGTTTGGTTTATAAGCATTCACCACACACAGACTCTTGGTTAAGTAAAATTGTTTCAGGCTATTGTTTCACTACCCATTTTTATGAATAGCTATCCTTGATTCTAGTACGTTTTTTAAATTAGTTCTGTTTAGAGATGGTCAGTTCCCTAACAGCAGTATACATATAAAAAAAATCTTTACTTCAAGGGAAGCTGACAGATTTTATCAAAATGAAGCTTTATTATTAAATAAGACATTTAAATACTGAAAGTATGAAATCTTACAATACGCATTAGAAAATAATTTTTGATAACAAAACAAAAGCTCATTAATATAATTTGCATACATTTCCACAACAGTACTTACATATTCATAGTATTTTGCAGTGTAGGAGTAATGCAATATTTGTTCCGGAGTTAGAGCCGCCCTTCACATTTTTACGTAAGGTGTTTCTGCAGAAATGTTCTGCCTTCACCATGTAACTTAGAGATGTGCATTTTGAAAACTACAGGAAAAGTATATTTAAGCTGTTTATGTTTACGTGGTGCAGATTTTAATGAGAAATTGATGACTTCATTGCAGACTTTGGATGAATGTTCCAGAGCTTCCAGAGCTGCAGACCTCCCACTCCTTGTTCTCAAGTAAAAAGTTTGGAAACTGGGAAATTTAAGTTTGGTGTTTCCTAATGAAATGGTTTTATTTTATTTATTTCATTTTCCATTACTGAGCATTTTCCTAGAAAATACCTAGCAAACCCCACAAACATAAATCCCAGCAAGCTTAAGTGGCCTGAAAATGAAAGGATGTTTGTTGGGCTGCCTTGCACTGCCTTTTAACCATTGGTCTTAAGGTCTCCAGTTTATAATGTTAGCATGTCATCAGGAAATTAAACCAGTAGTGAAATTCTGCCCTTATCTAAAACATCCTAGCTCAGCTGGAGTTTACTTCCCAAGAGATAATGTCAACTGTAGGACCACTGAACCCTTTGTTTCAGCAAATAGTTCAATGTTTTGTGTGTCTCAGGATCCAGTGAGGCTGTCCTTTAGCTTACTGTTTTGGGCACGTTCTGAGCAGATAGAAGGCGTGGATCAAGGGCCCCTCGAGCAGAAGAGGAATTCAAACACACTGTTTTCTGTGGGGAAGTGCTCTCACCTCTGGGGTCCTGCTGGCCAGGCAGGGACTGCTTTCTTTTCACTTTTTTTTTCTCTTTTTTTTTTTCCTTGTTGTTGTTGCTGTTTCAGTCGTTGGTTATTTTGAGATGAAACTGTAACTTTGGCAATAACTGAATATATTTTTGCTGAAAACCACATTTGATGAATGCTTTATTTGCTGAAAAATCCCTCACCTCTGTGTGAATAATTGTGGACTTAAGTAAATTCTCTCTAGAGTATAAGTATATCAGATCATTTTAGAGTGCATAAAGTTAGAAAGCCAGAAAGTGTTCTGCAGTCAGCTTCCTGTACGTCTATTAAAAGTGGGAAGCCCTGTTGGGTTTTCCTTCCTATGACAGCTTGCCCATAACTCTTTAATCAGCTTTCCATAGCTGAGAAGTGTTGTTGGCTTTGTTTATTACGGAGAATTGTGAGTCTGTGCTTTCTTCTCGGTATATCCAACATGAATCATGGTTTATAAACATCCTGTTGGTATTGATGGAATAACTGGGGACTTAATAAGACTTTGATCTTTTCAAGTAACTCAAATATAAGGCACAATGTCGGTACTCTTCAAAGTGCTAACATGAAATGAAAAAACCCCTCATACAGGAAAAAAACCCCTCCATGAGTGTAGGATGTACACTGAAACGTTATTCCATGTGCAGTGTTTCTAAGAATATCTCCTAAACCCCCTAATATATTTTGATCCAAGGAATACAAAAACTGATTTGATTTCTTTCTGCCATTTTATAAGAATATATTCAGGAATTTGTTGCAAGAGTTATAAGAAGGATGGACTATTCTGAAATCCAGACTTTAAAAATTATTTTTCGTTGTTTTCTTCTGCTTTTTAAAAAAAATTTCCTATATACACAATGGCTGACATCAGTTATAGAGACGGTTATATATATATATATATATATATGGTTACATACATGGTAATATAATTATCCTTTAGCAAAGCCCAATTTCTTCTTGTGTCTAAGGCTGGCAAACAGTGCCTCATGTAAAAACAGTTTTAAAGCGACATAATTGATGATGCAAGTATTCTGAAAATAGAGCATTTTTGAACCAGTCAACAGTTATGAAACAGTTTTTAGAAACTTCATTTACAAGGTGGGGTTTTTCTGTTTTGTGGGTTTTTTTTTTTTTTTTTTTTTGTTTTGTTTTGTTTTGTTTTGGTTTTTGTTTTTTTTTTGCAAACTTGACAGTCCTTTAAAGATGACCCTGTGGAGTACAATAGATGGGACAAACAGTGAGAGACAAGTTTCAGATTGCTTTTGAATAACATCTAAAGCTTCGTGGTGGCCCCTTTGATGTGAGCCCAAGGGGACTGACCACCTGTGTGGCTTTGTGTAGTGATGATTTGTTAATCGGGAAAACAAGAAATACAATATGGCCTCAAGCAAACCTTTAAAGAATCAGACACTAAATTTAGGGTTTTTTTCATGATCTTTTTCAGTCTTTATACAAAATAAATAGTTTCATCAACATTATTAACTTCTTAATTCAATGGTTGTGCATCCAGACTTCCAAGAGTTTAGTTTTTTGATCTTTAAAAGTATTTTCCATTTATCCCCCAGATTAAACTGAATAAAACAGGTTAGGTTTTTTAAAAGGACAATTGATGTAGATGATCAGTTCTTTTTTACAGCTTTACAGATGTGAAGTTCACTCAAGGGTTTTTCACTTCACAAGACATTACAGATTATTGAATATATTTCTGAAGTAGCCACTACTGAAGCAAAATCTCCTGTGGCCTGATTTGTTCCCTAAGAATAAACAAAAGAATGAACCATTGTTATTTTACAGACATTTAGAAAGATGAAGTAACCCGATATTATAGGATAATAAATGCTGATGTCCACACTCTTTCTTGTTTCCATGGATTTCAATACTTATCAATGAGGCAATGGCAGATATTTTTCAATTTTTATATTGGCTTTAAATCAACCATTCTGCAGTCATCTGAAGTGGTAGTAAATACCAGCTCTTTATAATTTCCTGAACATAAAAATTATATCTATTTCTTCAACTAGGAAGTTAATGTCAAGAGGATATATTGAAGCTTGAATTTCAGTAATAGAGTGCTGGACTGGTGAGCATCATAATATTTAAGATACTTGCCAGTCATTTTTTCCTTTTCAGAGAGGAGTCGCAAAGGGAAGGGAGAGGGTTTGTTATAGATAAGCCTACAGAATACTGCCTTCTAGAATGTGTAACGTTCTTTCTCTACAGAAAGTTCCAAACAATCAGTAACGTAGGGTTTTCTTCAACAATGACATCTTAGCTTGTCATATTTCTTTCTAGAACACATACCTGAAGGAAAACTCATCATACATGTTTAGGTGTATTTATAACGAGAGAGAAAGTTGCTGGGGAGTATTTAAACCACAGATATTCGCAGATGAAGAGCTGAGTGATTGAGAAACACCAGTTTAGTTCAGGCAGGGACACAGAGTTTGGTTCATGTCTGTAACGCTGGTATAAAGGAGGTTTAAGTTCACAAAGTTATACTGATTTGAGCATTAGAGGGGAAGCATTAGTATCCTCCAGACTTGTTTTAAAGATGGCTAAGCCCCCCTGGTGAATTTAAGTTTCAAATGGCTTACAGGCCTTCCTCCTTACGCAGGACCTGAACTCAAACCTATCTTTTAGCACGTAGGCTGTGAAGGGACAAGACCAAGAGGTTCTGTTCTGTGGTGTCCTGAACATCTGCTGAAAGAGAATGTCCTAAAAATTCCTCCAACTTTTGAGTCCTCACCACAGGGATTGGGAGAAGCTGAGAAGCTTGGGGCTATAGCTGTCCTAGGCTGGCTGTAGGCCCTCCAGCTCTCAGTTCATGTCCAGAGCATGTTCTAGCCCACAGCTGGGAGTGCGCATCGTGGCCCTTGGCAGTCACACCCTGGAGCATTCGGAAACACAGGCACGGAGAAAGGTGGGAGCACATGCCAATCAAACCTGTGTGTTTGGGTAAAGGAGTTGGCTCGTTACAGAGTGGCAACCTGCTTAAGAGGTGGGGTAGAATAAAATGACATAAGCACCAAAGGAGAACGATAATAAAATTGCATGGACAAAGTTCTCTTACTACTTTGTGTTGCAAGTTTTAGTTGTGGGGTTCATTCTTTTCTCAAAGCGTGCCTTTGTGATACAATTCCATGTTAAGGATCTTCTATTGTCATCCAGATAAATGTTTCTACATAAATGCTACTGCAAGCTCACAAATTCCACTTAGGATTTGTTTAGTTCTGTTTAGCAGCTCTTTTCAAGTGAAGTGTTGCTGTTTTTGCCTTGCTTACTTTAAATCCACCGTTGGGATTAGTTTGGTTATTTACTCCTAATAATGGAAATAAGTCAAAGGGGAAATGCTTTTCACACAGAGCAGGCACCATGTTCTTCTGGAATGAACATTCTTTTCCTTTGTTTTTGAAACAATCTTTTGATTTCTTTGGTTTTCCTTTCATGACGTTTAGGAGAAAAGGAAACTGCTGTTGAGTACGGGATGCCTGGGATTTCTGTTTTACATTAGACTTTTTTAAATATTTGAACTCTGCATTGTGATGGAACAAATTAGAGCTGAAACTGCAGGGTGGGTAAGGAGTTTCAAGGTTTCCTTATTTGATTTTCAGGGGTCTATATTTACCCTACTCCATTTTATACTGTGAAGTACCCTTTCTGCTCATTCTAAACAGTCTTTTTATTGGTAGCAGGCTTCTAAACTCACAGTTACCTGCACAGCAGCTGCCAATCTTCTCTATTGCTATGTTTAAAGAAAACCAACCAAATAACAAAACCCCAACAAAAATAGCAGATTTCTTCTGCTATGTGCTTTGACAGACAGATGAAAACTTCCCTTATGCGCTGTTTCATTTTTGTTTATTCTCTCTGCCTATCTCAAAGCACAATTGTTTGTAGCTTGATTTCAGCTTTAAGAAAAGTAAAACCTTAAAGCAGTGTGTTTTCCCTTCCTTAGTAAGCAGCCTGAAGCAGAGACCTGGATGTTGCAGTTTTGTTCAGTGGGACACATGCAGTGCTGGCACTGCAAACTGGTGCCTTCCCAGAGTCCCAGCAAGGCTCCATCTAGAAACCAGTACTCAGTTCAGATGCTTGGGACAAGGGGACGTGTAATCTCCTTGCTTCTGTATTGGGTGCATTTGCTGTGTGATAGAAACTTGAGAGAGATTCACTTGTTCAATAAAAAGGCAAGTGAGATGAAACTCATTTCCTAGCATATTTCATCTATGCCAGCAGTTTGGTAGTTCTTATATACAGTAAGCAATAAAACTAGTTAAAAGATCATTAAATAACTCCCATGAAGTTATAACAATGCAATAAAAAATCTAACCAACACAGAGCACCTTGCATCATGGAGCCCTTTAATCAGTCTTTTCCTGGGCTGTGTTCAGACCAGGGACCATAAATCTATCAGCTATCCAATCTCCAGCACTGCATTTCCTCTTTTGCTCTGAGATCCTGGGCCACCATGGAAAGAGAGCTGGAATCTTGCTGTAGTCACTATGGTGTGCCAAGCAGCTGTTCAAAGCTAGAGAAATTGCTTTGAACAAGGCAGAGAGAAGTTCTGATTTCAAACTTCTATATTAAAGTGGTAATGAAATGTATTTTTGTACATAGCTTTGAAAATCCCCACTGTGGAATCATGCACTATCAAGGGTCATTTTAATAACATTGATTGTTAAAAGACACAGCTCCCAGTGTAAAACCAGAACTCATTAGAATTCAGGATAGAGCTGATTACAGAGGAATGCGTAAAACTGAATATTAAGAAGATTAAGAAGAGCTGGATATCAGTGCTATATTCCAAAGGGAAATCCACCATGTAGTCACTGTCCCAATCAGTGGTACCCAAAGGCAATGTGTACCTCTGTGAGTGTACCCTACTGGAGAGGGAACTCTCAGAGTTTGGCCAAGGGTAACTATAAATATTAAAACCTTTATTATCAATGTTTGATAGAAACATAAAAAATTTATAGTTGTATACAAATTCTTTCTTTAGCAGAGGAGACACATGAGATTTTATACTGCCACTGTTAAGTCACTTTTTTCTTTCAGACAAAATCTAATTATTTCCGCCCAAAGTTCTTTCTTTCTTTAGCAGAGGTGGCATCATCCAAAAGAAGTAAAATAGAATGAATAGCTGAAGCCCTGTATATAGTTAAATAACAGATTCTGTATCAAGGTCATTCAGATAGACAGCTCTGCTATGCTTTGTTTCTTTTTCTTTTTTTCCTTTTTAATTTCCAATCCCCTAGCCTCTCTGCCTCCTTTTGCTATTCAGTATGTGTTTGTCACAGACTCTCTCTTGTTTAGAAACAAATGCATTCAGACATGTTTGGTACTTAGAAAAGCAGTCTCAAATTATAGCAATCATTAACATAACAGGAACACATAGGAGTTATCCAGCATATGGAAAAAACCTGTGAAGACTTCAGCGCACTCTGTAACTGTACAAGATGGAAATTAGAGGTATCTACCCAAATGTGAATTTCCATGCCCCCATAACATGCAAATGGAATTACTTTCCACATTGCTGAGAAAATTTATTTCATAGATGTAGAATCTGAAGAGAGAACCTTCTTGTCTTGTAGTGGGGAGCTGTATGAGATGTAGCAACGCCTATGTATTTAAAATACAATTATCAGAATTGAAATGCAGAATTAACCAATCTGCACTATTTATGATATGGAACAATAAATGTAAACTTCCTGAAAAATACAATGTGCAGAGAAACTAATTTAGAAACTAACAGTCAGTAGTGGCACTAGTATCATTCTAGAAATATATTCCATAGTTCTGTTGTGAAGTTTACAAAGACCGGGACATACTAGATTTCTTCATTTTACTGTTTTCTACCTTTTCAGCTGGTGTCTTTTCAGTGACCAGACAGTACTCACCGGGACCCTTTCCCCCTCCCAGCATCACCTCCTGTAAGGCCCGAACTCGCCTGTACCTCTGTGTGGTACTCTGCAACAAATAGCCAGTAATCATCTCTTTGGTTTGTCTTGGGCCCTCTGCAAGTCCAGTAACATTATTGGTGCAGAAGCACTTGAGAAATACATAGAGGACATTGAAAAACCCCCAAACCAACAGAAACCAGCCATTTAAAATATTCTCCTAGGCTACCTATCCTCCCATGTAATGTTACTACCATGCTGCCATGGCCCTACTGCAGTTATTTTACCTGTGGAAAATTACACAAATCCTTTTGGCTTTCATGAAAAATACACTATGTGGCCAACGGAGTGTGAATTTTCATATATTTTGAGCAAAAATACACACTTAGATGTGGTAATATGTCTGTGGCCACACTGCTAATGCACTACTAAGTTGCAAGGTTCATTTCACTTGCATTGCTGTAAGTTTATTTAATTTAGATTAACAAAAGTAATCTAAATTATAGTATAGTATCATAGTATTAGGATAATCAAAACTGTATAAATAAATGAAGCTTCTTTTGAATAAATCAGTTTTTGAATAGACTAAGAGTAGAATACACTTTCCTGCAATCTAGGACAAAATGCTGTGTATAAGAGTTTTGGTAACTGTCCATGGACAGTCTTTACTGTAAATGAATGTTTTTGAATAAAACCAGTAATCTGAAGGTAATGAAAGCAGTTTATGCAAGGTGCGATAACAGCCATTGTTGTGTCTACAGAACATTACTTTATGCTACTGTGAAGATGATGTCTTTTTAGTCTTCCATCTGTTTTGAAAAAAAATAAAATTCAGAGGCCACTAGTCTGAAAGAAACAAGGACAAGATAATAACTAGAGACACAATTAATCCCTGTGCTTTGGAATAGGACAAATTGTTACAACAATCACAGAGAAAGCTGTACAGAGGTTACAGGAAGGAAAGTTAATGCAGTGCTTCAAAAAAGGGAACAAAGAGTGTTAGAGCTAAATTACAAAAGCAAAGAAATGAAAATACAGCTTAATAAGAAACAAATGTTGCATGCTGTGTATTAACAGTGGAATGCTTGCAGAAAATATGGAAAAGTCTTTGTTTACTCAACCCTGACTCATGGGCAAAGGTTTACATAAACTGGGCTTCTCTCCTGATCACAAGTATGTGGGAAGTCCTATGGGGATGGATAGTCAACAGGGCTTCTCACTCACTTGAAATTGGACAAATGTTTGGATTCAGTCAGGGTACAAACTTGGATGCATAATTGTCAGAAAAAGCTCTCATTTTATCACTGGGGCCAAAAAGGCACTAATGCAGTAGGCTCCAGCTCCGCTGCCAGCACGGGCTTCTAGAGGAGCAGCGGAGCGCCGGCAGGCAGCACCCACGGCCGGATCTCAGCCCTGCTCCCGCACGGCAGCACGCGCTCTGCTCACGTCCAAGCCGCTTCTGCGCCTCTCTTCCACTCACTGACAGGAGTGAGCTTTTGTCTTATGTGCAAAGGAGGAAATGTTAGCAATAAAAGTCCTCGCTAATGAATACACAGAGCAGATCCTGCTTTCAGTCATGCCCTTTCAACCTCACTGAAGTCGAGGCAGTCTTGACTCTTGTCAGGACTTTTTCAAGCCTGCATCGCCTCCAGAAATCCAGAGAGCCTTCGGGATGTTAAGGGCCAGGACCAAGAAAGCAGAGGTTTAGATACTGGGACATCATGGTGGGGAAGAGAAAATGCGCCTAGAAAGTACCGCAGTGGGTGATGTAAACCCTTACTACAGTCTATAGCAATTTAATGAAAGTAAGTCAGAATAAATAAATACCTGAGGTGGAACCGAGAGGCAGCTGAGCCAGACTGAATGGGAACTAAATTGCAGTTGACCTATTGCATCACTGAATTACCCTCCTCAAGGGGAAGGGATAAAAGTTCCATGTTGGTTTTTTTTTTTCTGCTTTAAAAAAAGTTTTAATAATTCAAAGAAATTTCTAATGTTGGTAAATGTGCATGGTAAGTACTTGATGGAGTGAATTCTTTCCCCTGTGTGCTGACATCCTTCGGGAGATTCACAGATGTACAGAAATGCTGCACAGGATGGGATGTATCGTTATGGCATTTCCGTGTGCTTTAAATCTCTGAAGAGTTTTCTCTGTGTGTGCTTTATATTGAGTCATTAAGTACAAAAACAAACTTATTCACAAACCAGCTTTGATCTAGGCTTCCTGTGAATTATTTCGGCTGCCTATAGCATGCACTGAAATCCTACCTGATTGTCATTAGCTCCCCAAATATTTATATCTTCCAGATAATCAATGCTTATCACAGCCAATACAGACGTTACAAGTTCCTCAAAGAAAGGCACAGTCAGCATAATAGCATTTTAATTATTCCAGCATGTGTTTTCAAATAAGTATTTTCTTTCCAGTATCAATTAAACAGAGTAACTATACACATCTTATTAGTAGATGATGTTAAAAATATTGTACATGTAAATTACAGCTTTTCCCAGTAAGTGTAAGAAGCAATAATGCAATGTCTTGGAGGTATTAATGCTCACTTAATTTAAATCATGTTGCTAGTGCTGGTTTCTGTTCTCATTCCCTTGTGTTCACACTCTCTACAGGATGTTTTTCATTCAACTGCTGTGTAAAACAAATTTGCTTGTGGGGGTTTGGTGATATAAAGTATCTGACTGGCACCAGTGCATTAGTTATTCTACATGGAACTGAAAACATAAATTCAATATTTGGAGAAGTAGAGATAGCAGCATCTACTGGTTTGGAAGACACAGATGACATGTTTTTGGTTATCAAGTGTGCTGCAAGTTCATGCGAAAGTTCAGTGGACAGCACGCTGAGCCCTTCTGTCCCTCAGCTTCTCAACTTTATGTAGCCTCTTACTCCCTGCACCATTTTGAAGTTCTTCAAAAAGAAGTGCAATGCTTCTTTCTTTTTTTAAAAGATACTTCAGAGAAAATGGTATTATTTACTTTGTAAGGAAGACTAAATATTCATCTGTCTCCCAACAGAATCTAGTCTAGGAACCCCACGAAAATACTTCTGTAGGCAGCACAGTCATGCTTTGAAAAGGAGAATTACTCTTTATCTCTTTATAAAAGTACTTGCTGCTCATGCAAGATATTAGGGACTCAATTCTGAATCAGAATTCTGATTCTGTCTTCTGGATAGATACAAATCAGAAGACAGATATACAAATTGGTGTGAGGATTTTTCATGCCTTAACAACCTAAACCTTCAACTCTCTCCTCTCTCCTAAAAAAACCCCAAACCACTAAGTTAAAGTTAAAAATATCTTTGAAGTGGTTGAACACATTGCTTTTATTACTGTTCTCATGCCATGAATCTACAATTTTTTGTCTCTGATATATACAGAATATACACACACGTACATGTATGCACCCACATGCAGACATACAAAAGTCTGCTGAAGTTCCTGGTCCTTCCAACTCACAATGAGTACAATAACCAAAGTTTTTCCTGAAAATCTCTGTTCCTGAGGTCACTGGATTCGTTCAAAATTTCAGCTTCTGTTTGAAGAGCAGGCTTTCTGGAACCTCAAAACCACCTGGTAAATCTGGACCTTTCAGGACTAACTCGAAAAGCTAAAACGTAACACTAGGAATTTATCTGTATACTTAGAAGGAGAGAATAATTTGGCTAAGCAGTTATTTGAAAGTATAATGCATCTGAATGAGACTTCTGTTTTCTTTTGCAGGCTTACAGACTTGCCATTTTACAAATCATGCAATGTTATCATTGTAGGTCCCCATAGCCTATAATTCTAGTCATGTTACCTGTGAAAGGCATGTTTCCTCTGCTGAAAAAGTATATCTTATATGTCATCTTTATTTTTGCTTACTAGAATAATAGAATTATTTAGGTTAGAAATGACCTTTTAGATCATTGATTTCAACCATAAATGAAGAGTTTGGATGAGTGTGGTGGGTTTTTTTGAAGGAATACTTTGCTTTTCTGGTATTTTTTTCGCTTTTCAGATTCAAAGTGATGGCTTGAGCTCACTTATATGGTGTTGTAAGATCACTGATCACCATCACAAGACTGCAAACTGAAAAGCAGGATAAAGTTAAACTTTATACCCTTTCATAATTAATTTGATTTTTTCTGTATAACACCTCTGCTGGAGGACTGACAAGTGTGATACACAAGCTGTGTGAATGTCTCATTCATGTGCAAACTGTACCAATTCAGGGAAACAATAGTGGGAATAAAGCACTACCTGCTGACCTGTAAACATAAAGGGAAAAAAAAATTGGAAATAAAAGGACCATGTTGGTAATGCACATTCCATTTTAGGATTAAGGAAATAGTCACTAGAAATAGTTGTGATTGAGCAGACTCCTCCTCTGTTGATTTCTATTAGAAGTGTATGAATTGTTTCCTTTACACCACTGAAGTATAAAGAAAGGGTTTTAATGCAGACAGTTAAATTCATGGTACCAACCCTTACATTAATGTGCAGAGGTGTATTTGGGAGTTGTATCCTCATAGCCTGGTGTGTTGCATTGATCTCTGAGGACAAAAATATCAGGAGATTCAGTGCCGCTGAACTTGCATGCACTAGAAGGGCAGTGGATTAAAAGCTGATCCACTGTTTTCCTTCAGCACAGATTGGGTCTCTTCAAGTAAAGTTTCAAGTCACTTCTGTGGCATCATTGCAGGTAAATGAGCACTGTGTTTGTTAGTCTCTCTGGTAGATAAGAAGGTTTCCGTTTTAATGATTGCAAGATCAAATATTTGACAAAAAGTGAAAAGCAAAGACCGGAGGTATATATTCTAAAGTGAAAGAGGGAGGAGAATAATGAGTTTGAAAAGAATAAAACACAGGTTGGTTAGTGGAAAAGAATGCTACAAAGGTCTCTGTGTGAATCTTCGGTTCCTGGAGTTTCTGCCAATTCCTTTTATTACTGTTTCAAGTAACCAGGTACATATGGCATGTTTGTAAGTAAAGCAGTCAATGAAGTTAGTTACACCTCTGCATTTATTACCCTACCCCTGAGTATTATTAACTTTTACATTCCCCATAAAATATAATTTATCACTTAAATAATTTGCTTTGTGTCAGGGTTCAGTGTGCTCCAGTGCTTTCCTGCTCATTAAATGAGATATTTTTACTTAATGAGCCCAGAATGTCCTTTGCATTTAACATTAGAATTGATTTCAAACACTCCATTTTTCTAACATATTTGTATGTAATTCCAGAATGTGGACTTCATTCCACAGTCTTACTCTGAAGAAAAAAGAGCTACAAAGAATAATGACCCATGAATTCTGGAGAGGAACACAGTAAGTATGGGTGAATATTCAAAAAAACCCCCCTATTATCTACCTGCATTTTGCATTCTTTCATCTAGTTTGAAAATCTGAGTTACTATTTGAGCCTCATGCTGCAGTTATTACATACATAATACTCCATTAGGAAAGTGTTTTTAGAAGGGACTGCAAGATATGGATCTCCATGAAATTATCAGCATTTAAAAATAACCCCACACTTAGATGTTTGTGTGTGATACCCTGATTCATGTAACAGACAGCTAGTCTTTCAAATGTACACAGTTTACATATAAAATATATATCCATAGGATAAATAAACATCATTGAGCTCTAGCAATGTGTACCTAATAGGGATCTGGCTCATCTCTTTGCAATTGCAAATAATCACTTTGCAATTATTTAATAAAATCTGAGTAGAGAAACACTCTGTTGTGCAGTAAATCACTTGCTCATAATAATCACTGGAACCAAAAACCAGCCTAAACCTCTGAGCTATCTCAGCAATCCCAGGATAAACACTGTGCTGCTTCACTTTAAATGGAATTTTGCCACCAGCTAGATCTCAAGGAGTCAGTGAGTAGTATATGATGGATTCACAAGCGAGTGTTCATTTGAGTCCATTATAAGAAATGTGACCCTCTGTGCATCAGCTGTACACCACTGACATGCAGGGTGCAAGTCTGATCAGTCAGGTGCTCAGGATCCATGGCAATGTGCACGGCATGAAACACTCAAAAAAGGATAGTAAAGCTGAAATTTAATCCCATAAAAATGCTATTGTTGTAATATAGATTTTTCTTCTGAGTCAAAAAATATTAACTTGTGAAATAAGCAAAAATATTTTTATATTTAACTGAACTGACAGCTTTTTTTCAGAGTATATTTGGCCTTCATTAAACTTGATATGCACATTTTCCATGGTTGCCTTGTCTCACCTGGTTAAGAGCTTGGGCCTCTCTTTCTGTTTGCTCTTCTGGACTGGGTTCCTTGGCTGACCTCCGTTTCCTACAAGGCATGTGCAGCCATGTGTCTTAGGGTGATTCTGTGACCATACTGTATTCCCCATCGCCTGCTTGATTTCTAGTGTACCTTTAAATTGCAAAGGGAGGAGAGAGAAGCCGAGAGAACTCTTCAAAGCGGCTAGCTTGACCTTGCATCTAGAATGTTTTACATTCTTTTCTCTCCCGATTCTGACAACATTTGGTTAGTTAGAAGACTCTTGCTCTCTAGCCTCTTCGGCTTTCAGCGGAGAAGGGACTGTGATCTGCCTCAGCGGCTTCTTTTCCTTTTTGGACTGTTTTTGGCTTGCTTTTCACCTGAGACCAGCTCCCATCTCTGGACCTGCTCGGCGGGACCCTCTAAGGGGGATCGTCGGACCCTGCCTGGCTGGCCCGGCCCAGCTCAGGACTGCAGGTTTTACCTACAGAAAGAACTCTAAAATCCATAGTCCTCTTTTAAAGGACAGGGGAGGGAGTTTCAATATCCTTTTATTCCCGTGACAGTGGGAGACTCTGTTTGTTAAATAAATGAGTTTTTTTCACTTTCACTCGAAAAATTATTTTCCCAAACCCGTAGGGGAGGTGCTGCCGGGGCCTGCTTGCCTGGCAGGCAGGAGAGAGAGAGAGAGAGACACCCCTCTCAGATTGTTTCCTCCTAGATTTGTGTCCAAACCGACACACCATGTAGCTGTGGGGCAGCTGGATGTGGTGGAAGTGTACACTGTGGGATGTGCCGTGGTTTCCACGGCACGCGGCGGGCAAAGGAGCACGAGCAGGAGGTAGCGGTGGGCAGGCAGTCTGTGCCCTGGTGCAGCAGCCTTCCTCAGCACGCCGTCCTGTTTGCCAAGGGAAATCTCAAACTTCTCATCAGACTGACAGAACCAGCTTATTTGAAAAAAAAGTTTTAAAATAGTCCAATAATATTTCACGAGACTTGATCATGCCTTGTAGGTCAAGGAGAAAAAGAACATTTCCCTGGTTGTGGCAATAGGAGTTAACAGTAGTGTGACCATCCATACAAGTGTATGAAATGTGAGACCTTCATCTTTACCATACAGGGAGAGAAAAACAAATGAAAAATTGGAATCAACTGTTGATTATAATTTAGTGAGGGGTGAACACATCCAGGTTATTTATTAATGCCATCTCATCTTTGAAAAGGCTGCTAAGTAACATAATAGCTCTGATACAGATTGGGGAAACAATGGCATAGAATATGTAAAGTATGAGGGAATCTGTACTCTTCTCTTGCTGTTACCCATCAGAGAGTGCATCACATACCCCTAGGAAATCAGTTTATTTTGCTTTACCTTATAGTCCTTCATAATTTTGTCCACTTGAGCTGCAGACAGTTAAGGTTGGTACACTCAAGCTGAATGTGCTTTTTTCCCCCATATTTTTCACTGTAAAATGAAAAGGAAGAGTGTCAAGGTTTTGTTCTGTGCTTTGTTTTATTTTGGTTGAGTTCCCTCTCTTTCCTCCCCTCTCCCCAAATAAAAAATAATGCTATCTTTTACTCCAGGAAAATACTGAAATATCACTTCAGATACTGAAGTATGTAATATTGTAGCATATTTATTATGGTCTGATGAGTTCTCAGATGATAAGACTCTTTTTTTTCCCCTTCTGATTCTATAATAGCAATAGACCTGCCCTTCATTTCATTTTTTCAGGATAGATGTAAAATATTGTAAATTTCATTTGAGTTACTTTTATAGATAATTATCATTGACTGTTATGTTTCAAATTTTAATGTCAAAGGATTTATTTTTAAATAAAAAATAAGTGATTTCAGTAAAATTTCAGTAAAATATCTAGCCAAAATTATTAATTTTTAAAATAAGTTTTTATCTTCAACATTGTGAATGTTTAGTTGCTCTGGATGAATAACTGTTTGTTATATCATATAAATCCTGGGGATGTCTCAATGTGTGCAGAAAGGAAAATGTGATGCACCTGCTTGAGAAATTTCTATGATGGACCGGTAAGTCTTTTGGGACAGGGGGTTGCTGAGTTGCTCAGTTAGAGTTGAGACTGGACCTTTTGGAGCTGCAAAACAGGAGCCTTCTCCCCTTTAGCATGTACCACTCCCAGAAACACATATACGTTTTAAGAAAATCGAGGTAGGTTATAGAGGAGTCATGCCTATTTTTCCTTTATTCCCATAATTGGAATTTTATTAGTACGTGTACAGCTGATCTTGGCACGGGTATTAGGAAATAATTCTTTTCATCAGGGAACTGCCAAGGCTGATTTTGGTTGCTGTTTTAGCTGATGGTGTGATCCCAAGCCTGGGGAAGGGCGCTGTTGTGGAAAGCCTCTGGCCAACAGTCACACGTGAGCTATTGCAGAGCTCCTCACTGGCAGTAGTGAAAAGGCACTAACAGGTGCCTGCAGCCCAGCTGAGGGGTGCTCATATGGGGCACCTCAAGAAAGTGAGCAGCACAGCAATCTAAGGTGATACCCTGATTTTTCTCTGACATTTGAGACCCTTTTCTGGGACTAGAAAGGGTTGAAGAGGGAATAAATGTCAGATGGGTACAAGTGTTGTTTAAGGGATAAGTACATTGCTCCCCTGGGCTTGTGTCAAAGGACCCAGTATATGCATCTGCAGGCAACATATTTCACTCAGATTTTTATATATATATATATTTAAATCAACTATTTGTAACTGAGAAATAATCTATGCAGTTTCAAGAGAGGGTGAGATAATGGTGCTTATCAGATTCCTTTTGGGAATGGCAGTAAGTATTTTATAGCTAGTTTCAGTTAACATAAACTTTCCATAAATCAGATCCATAACTTTTTACACATGTAGACTAAGGCCAAAGGTTCTCTTCACTCCTTGAGATCACTGACATTAAATTTTTTTATTAGTACCCATGTTGAATAATGCACTTGACTGCAGTTTTGACAGTACTATTGAGAGAAACTACTACATACTTCCCGCAGAAGTACCTAAACAGACAACTTTAACGCTGAAGAAAAGTTTTTCTTTCTTTTAAATGAATTACTTCTTTGCTCAGTTTGTTACCTCCTGACAGCTGCAGCCTTTCTTGCATCAGTGGTCTCTGTTGCTGCCATCATATTGTTTGTGTGTTCATGGCTGGCTTTCAAGCTATCATTTTTTGGGTCCTAGGGCTGTGTGGTTTGGTTTTACAAAGGGGTCCTGGATCTAACATTGCCACTGCCATCCACTTTGCGAAAACTGTGTATATTTGGAGCTGTCCACAAACTCTTGCAGAGAAATGTAAATTGCTGTTCTTAAACCTAAACACACAGATTTTCATAGTTCATACTATTGGCTACTGTGCCCAAGTTCATCTGGAGTTATTTGGGCACTCTCCTGCTTTTATAGCTCAGATCCTTCACGCTTTTCTATTTGAGTCTTGTAATGCTTTGACTTCTCTGCTATGTTTGGGATGCTCCCCTATTGTTTTCAATTTGGCTGGAGTAGCTTTTCTTGCTTGCAAAATCCCAGGCTTTATTTTAGATCTTTGATACACTCTTTCCAGGTGTTTTGATACACTCCATCCAAACGTTTTATACCAAATCCAAAGATCATCCAGCTTTCTACCAGGAAGCTAACCCTTCTCTCCATATTGTGAGGTTTATTGTAGTTCAGATCAGTTAAAGGCATCTCTGTGTTTTCTCTCTCTTTCTGTATTGCTTTCCTGAAATTAAATTTCTTGGGTCTTTTTGCATGGGAGTATTTTACATGTAGCCTGATTCAAACCTCCTTCTAACCACTGTAAGTATTAAATGAACTTTAAATTAAATAGTGGCTGAAAGATGTGAGTGACACAGGGCAGATTTTCTTAACATCCTGTGTTCCTGGGAAGTTAAATTGCAGTAAGAAATACCAAGCAGTAAAGACCTTGTACCAGAATTTCTGAGTTTTCTGAACTGCTATCTGAAAATTGTAACTTAAAGAAAATAAAACCTCTAAATGAAACTGGTTCTGATGTTCATTAATCTAATTTTGCTATTCTGCAAGTCTCCTTCTTTTATGTATTAAGCGCACAATGATTCTACAAGGAAAATGAGCTTGAATCTCATTAGACATCACCCTGTATTAATGGAATTGGTTCACTCATATTTTATTCATTAAATAATATTTGTCAATGTGTTTTTTATTTTAAACTCTTACTGTAAAAGAGAGCACTATCACCTCAAAGTATTTGTTTCCTAGAGTGAATGCCAATACTACCCAGTCACGCCATATTCTCCTAATTATGCTGAGGGTTTCTTTCCTAACAGCATTTATTTTCGGGTGTCAACAATACTTCAGTTAAATGTAGTGTAAAGTGCACTTATTTAGCAAACTTGTCCTTCAGAAAAGGTTTTTTTTGTGTTTAAAACACCACTAGATTGTTTCTTTCTGTCAGTGCATGATACAATAGAAATCTTAAATCAATAATGCTTCTTATTCCTATGCAATTGATGCATAACATCCTTCTTCACACAGAGGTTTAATGTGTTGTAAATTAATTATCTGGAATGCGTAGAGGGTCAATGGACCTTGGTATGACCGGGATGTGATGTTAAAGTGTTCCATTTCCCTCCAGCCCTGCTCAGCTCTCTTGCCGACTCCTCTCTCCGTGTCAGCTATGCCATCTTCGGCACTTTGGTCCCTTAAGTGTTGTTAATGCCCCTCAAGGGTTTGATCGATAGGAAAAATTTGCTTTACCATAAATTTGTCCAACAATTTTCTTTCTTCTGAAGATGGAGTATCTTTCTTAACTGTACCTGTATAATGCTTCTTAGTAAACTATTCTTACTCTCAGAGAAATTTAAAATAATAGCCGTATTTTAAATCATAATGAAATGGCAGAGATTCTGCATAAACAAAAGCAGATGTAATTTTTGGCTTTAAGGTTACTAAAAATGGATTAACTATGCTTCAAGTGTCTGTCAGGAGGAGTTTTGCTTTACTGTATCTACACATCAAACCACATAGATGAATAAAACTGTTATTAACTGTGAAGAAATGCTGAGGGAGAGATTTTCAACCATGAAGAGTGCAATTAAAACACGCCTTCACTGGGTATAAAGTAGCCAATTTCCTTTAAAAATCAGAGAGGCCACCTCTATTATGTTTTTTGAAGCCAGCTTGGCTATTAGTTGCTAGGGTAACAAGATCCAAGATAGTGAATAAGTCCTGTCCAGGCAGCACGGTGTTATGGGTGTCTAAGATCAACATGCAGAAATGCTGGTAGGAACATTCAATTATGGATTAGTTTAATTTTTATTTATCAGTCTTTTTACTACAAGGATGATCAAAAAATGTATATGTTTGTAATTAAAAAGGTGCTGGTGCATTTTAATTTTCTGAGTAATAGATGACACTAAACTATTCAAGCAGAAAATACTTCAAATCTCAATAAAAAAAAAAGAAAGAGGTGCCACTTAAAACTCCCAGCATGTTGGTGGGATCAATTTAATGTCCTGTGCTGTGTCAATGTCACTTTCATAAACTTTTGCTGAAGTGCTTTTCCTACTGTATGTTGAATGATGTTGTCAGGACTGTGAGTCGGGGGTATGGTGGATTTGAGTCTACTTTACTTCCCTTGATGAAAAGGTCACTGCCACTTGTAAATCTGTTTTACTCCCTGCACAGTTGTTAGTGTCAAAGTCTGTCAGCTCTGTGGGATGTTAAAATTATACAACTGTGGTAGGAACAAGAATCACAAATTCCCAAGTGGTACATCCCAAGAAAAAGTCTCTGATCTTTGTGTAAAAGTTCTGTGGAAAGTTTTTCATTCAGGATTTTCAGCTCACTTTGGCTTGATTGCAGAAATAAACAAAATTTCTCTTCTATTCCTCCCATCTGGTGGGCCTTCCCCACTGATAGCTCATCACAGGGCCACTTATATCTGTAGCTCATGGTTGCAAGTGAAAAAAATCTCTGCTTTATTTTTTTAAGGCTGCAAGTGCTTTTTTAAAGCACAATTAAAACCTGGCCTGTGTTGTGTTATGTGATTATGTTTTGACAAATCATCACTGTAGATCAACTTCACAATTATTCTTAAGTTATTTGAAAAACACAAGGAATAAACACGAAGTAAAACAACTGGCCAATTTAGGGGAGGACACATGACCTCCAAACCAAACTTCCAACCAATGTAAGAAATGCAAATGAAAAGACCTCCAAAAGCCTAAGCTCTCTTTCCCCTTACTCACAGCATCATAGAAACCGCTCTGTGCATATGCAAAGACAGTGTTTTACTCTGCACTTTTCCCATGCGAGTTGCCATACTTTGCTGGTGAACTGCAGCAAGGGCAGTGGGAGCACAACCAGCAGGAGTGCCAAGAGCGGCCGTGTCCCCTGAGCTTGATTGATTGCGACGTGGAGTTTTCGAAGTTTTATGCTCTGGCTGCGCAGGAGATGGACACAAAGTTCTTTGCATGTGAAGTATGGCCAAAGCTTTTAGGTGGTCAATTGCCTGCTTAATCCAAAGGCCTCTGCTAAAACAGAGTCAAGCTTTTCATACTGTGAGCTATTTCCATATGACCTTGCAACTAAATTGATTTTTGAATGGAGTGGAGTAGTTTGCTGCTGAGGAGACAGAATGGGACCCGAAAGGGGCAAACACTGAATCTTTTTGGCTTGACTTTCAGTCAAGGTAACTCACTGGGGTCCTGAAGGTGATGCAAGTAAACATCTGCCAAGTGAATCTTCGTGTCAAGGCAGCCATTGTGGGCAAACTGGGGTAGGCAGCCGTGGGTAAACATATATCAGTGTGCCAAGGAACCGTCAGCATGACAGGAAGAGGACACACTATGATCCTGTTCTCCTTTTGCTTAAATTTTGACTGGAAAATTCTCTTTATGTGCTGCTGAATCTGATCTAGAAGCTGTTCTTGGGCACTCCTTTCAGTGATATGAAAGCAGAATCATTAATATGAAGTTTTTCTTGCTGTCTGTTAAAGATTTGAATGACAGGTAAGCAAATGAGAAAAACAGGGAAAAAACCTGAAGCTTTAATTACTCTGAGGAAAAATTCACTGCCATCTCTATCAATCACTACCTTGGTTTTATAGTTATCTTTCAAAATGTCATCCAATTTGCCTTTAAGATCACAAACACTTCTTCTTAAATCTCCTTCCCTGCCTCCTGAGAGAATTGCAGCATAAAAATTCACCTTTTCCCTTTCTCATCAGATTCATTTCTATTGTTTGAAATTGCCAAAATCCAAACGGCAGATATTTGTACTTACATAATTAGAAAGCTGAATAAATATGCCTGCCATATCACTGCTCATGTTTGCTGAAGACTCACAATGTTACACGGAGGGCATGTCTGAGGAATGTAAACAAACTTCCACCTTATCAGGACTTTTACCACTGAGAAATAGAAAATAACGTTTTTTTTCCTACCCTCTGCCCTCCCTTACTCCTCCAATTCTCTAGACTTTGCTCAATCTTTTTACGGTTTCTAATTTCCAGCTTCTCTAGGCACAGGCAAACGAAGTACAATTAAAAACTCTTGGAATAATTCTTTTCAGCAGGAAGAGTGGTTCCACACTCTCAGGTCTGTACATGCTCATATAACGGGCATCTGGTATATAGCTACTTTTTCACTCTGAAATAAAATAATGTGCATATGCTAATGCATCTGCATACATCTTGCAGATATTTTTATTCTTTATAAAAATTAATTTTCAAAAACGGATTATTTATATTTCAAGATAAAAATCAGATATCTATTTATGATCTAAATAATCAGATTTATTTAATTATTTGATTATTATATTATTCTGGATCAATCTTCTGGATATTTTTCTAGGTAAAAGGAAATAGAGCTTAGAGCAAAGACTCTGCCAGGATTTTGAGAGCTTTGGAAAAATTACTCACAGATCAAGCCTGATGATTGAATATCTGAGATGATTTACAGGCAAAAAAATGTTTAAGGCCTTGTGTGGCACTTTCAGCCTTTCCAGGGAAAAGGGTTGCCTAGTTGTACAAATATTCAGTATAAATAATTTAACCTTTCCCTTAGTAAATTAATTTGAAATACTGAATGTTAAAGTGGTTATAAAACATTGTGGTCCTTGTGATAAAACAGACAACACTTAGGTGCTCCTTATTCTTTGAGTCTCATTTAGCCTTTGTGAGCTTCATACAGGTGATTTAAATGGGCTTGTCAGACACCTGCACACGAGCATCTCCCAGGTATTACTGGGCTTTTTGCTTATGCTTAACCTTTGCCTTTTTTCAAATTTTCAGTCACATTCTTACTGCTTCTTTTCATGGCAGACAAAATTATACTCCTTTGGACTTCGTAAATGTATGTCTTCTACATATATACATAGCCTGCAGAGGTTTGCTGTTTTCTCAGTCTGAAATTATTATTATGCGTCCCTTCTCTTACTGTATTTTTAATACAGATTTCAACCTTTTTTTTTTTTTTTTAAATGCACTGAAACACCTTTTCACTCTCACCACAGTTTTTCAGATCTTCCATTTGCTTTCACAGTCTGTGCTGTCCAAGTCACAGCCTCTTTTCTTGGTATTCCAAGAAGGCACTTTCTTGTAGTTTGTATTCTTAAATCTTGCCTGGAAACTTGCCTTTCCCTCTTGGCTTACCAGGCAATATTTTGGGATATTCTGTCACATGGACTACCAAACGCCACCACTTTATTTTGTAGGTCCAGTGGCATGCTGGCAGAGCCCAGAGCAGTGCTGCGATG
The DNA here is from genome assembly GCA_013398955.1 of Callaeas wilsoni. Classification (NCBI taxonomy): domain Eukaryota; kingdom Metazoa; phylum Chordata; class Aves; order Passeriformes; family Callaeidae; genus Callaeas; species Callaeas wilsoni. Next base: position 150,667 of record VWPU01003448.1, on the reverse strand, counting down.
TAGTTCGGTGGGTCTCAGCTGTGTGCAGATGAGGGATGTCTCATTTCAGACTCTCTTCTGATCCTGGGGAAGACTTCCCTTTCTGCTTGTTTACTTTGGTCTAGTCTCCAGACCGACTCTGCCTTAGCAGAGTTGAACCATTCTCAACTTCTCTTCAGCTAATTGTTATTTTTATTCTGAGAATGAAGTCATTTGATATAAATGAGGTGAACCAGGCCAGGTAGGAAGTGCTTTGCCCCAGAACGACTTCATGTGAAGATTCCTTGTGTGAACTCTTGCAGCAGCAGCCCAAAGAATCCCTTATTTTTATGTCCAAGATTAAAAGACTAGATGGAGACCTGCAATTCTGCAGTACGTTCTGCAATATCTGATATGAAGCATCAATATGTTGGTGTTAGGCTAATGGGCTGCAGTTTTTTTGAGAGAAACATATGCGTGAGGTGTGCATCGTGTTACCAGTGGTAACATGGACAGCATTTTTTGAAAAAACTTCAGCTCAAAAATGTGAGTCAAGCAGAGGTTGAAACTGAAGCCTCTGCTCAGCTGAGATGGGGAATTGCACTTGGGAAGAAGTGAATAAATACCCATGACAAATCTTCAGCTGCTCTAATTCATAATGGAAGTTCATTCTCATAACGGAAGATCATTCATAAATGATCATCACCCCAAACGGAGGCTCTCAGTGGCAATAGTGATTCAGGCTGGGAGCAAGAACAATTATATTGATCAAACTATACTAAAGGAGGAAGTTTATAAAAATTATCAGTTTGTGACAAACTTTCTGCTCTGAAAAAAAGTTTGTACAGATGCTTAAATTTGCAGAAGCATAAAATCATTAAAAACCTGAAAGAATCAATAAAACCTGTAACACTTTAACCAGTCTAATGGAATTGCTCTTCTGCAGAAATTTTGAAGGAAAAAAAATTAAGGAGAGCTGGTGTTCTTCTTTAGCATAAGTGCTAAATATGTGAAACATTCCCAGCCACTGCCACATGACAGCAATCCTGTCCCTGGGGTCAGGCCATTCACTGGTAATTTCAGTGTGAGGAATCTTTGGGACAGTGAACCTGCTGGGGGAAAACTGGTGACCCGCCACTCCTAAACCAGGATATACTGTGCTCCTATACTTGTTCATTCAAAAATCTGTGCAACAAATCCAGCTAAACTGTCTTTACTGCTAAGATACAGAGCCGAATAATTTTATAAATTAATTCTTTTGGAACTGTCTTTCTAACTGCTTCGACATTTTCAATGTTTCAGCTGGAAGCATTGTATGTACCCCACAGGTGCAGTGGCATTCTGCATTATTTATACCTAATATTTGATGTATCATTTTTAATGCAAAAAATTAGTGCCACATAAGTCCCTTTACATAGACCAAGAAAAGAAGGCAAACCCCTCCATCATTTCCATACACTCACTCTCCATGTACAGTTATGATCTGGGTTGCCCCTATTGTTGGTTAATGTATGAATAACAGGCTGCATTTCCCACGTGCAATCAGGTTTTACTGCAGGAATAAAGCAAGGTCAAAATAATATCTAATGTTTAGACAGCATGCTGGTAGTGTCCCCGTCAGCAGACTATTCTTAAATAATAGTAACAAATTAGCATTAAAAGCTCTCCACAACAAGATGTGCTAAAATCATACTGGATGCTCAGTGACCCGTGCAAAGAAAATGTAACATGCTGCTTTTTAGTGCTCTCAGCCTCAGCTGCTGTAGTGTCAATTATGTCACTACAGCTTTTCAGACGTGGAACCAACATGACTCAAGAAAATAACAAAACAAGAAAAAGAAAAGAAGAAAATAAACAAAAATAAACTCTGGATGCAAGAAGAGAGTGGATTGCAAGCAGAGAATGTTTTGCTCCAGCGCTGAGTTTGAAGGGGCTGGCCTCTTTAGCACAATGGGAGCCAGCTTCCCTGCTGTGTCCTCTGAAGTGGCTCATTGCAGAGCAGTAATATTATATCTTAATAAGCATAACACTGTGAACTGAGGCATATTTTTAAGTCAGACACATGGGAGGGAAACAGAGCAGAGCGGAGCTGTGTTATTTTTAATGGAGCATGTGTTTGTCTTGTAAGTGTGTCAGAAGAAAAGGAACGGGTCTCAGGTTTCTTCTCACCATGTCTAACGTAGGATGGGCACTCCAACTGCCTCTCTAAGTGACATCAGTGGTCTTTGATATTGCAAATGACACTGGATGGTCTGGACTACACTTGTACCTCACATTCAGTGACACTGAATACATATTGTGTGTATCAGTGTTCATTGAAGCTGTCCTTCAGATGAAGTTCTTTGAAAACCACGAAGACCGAGATAGCCTTCATTAGATAAACAAGATTGTCAGAAGAGACTGTCCTTTTCCCAGCTTTGCATGAGTGTGTGGTACAAGTGATGGGGGACATGCTCTGCAGGAAAACATTTCTGTTTATATTCAACGGGAGAACAGATCTCGCAGCATGGAATTGATAGCTGTCATGTGTACCATACTGCAGCCCATGCCACTCACCTCTCATTCTTAACATCAAAACCAATATTAGAGTAAAAATGTTTGCAATGAAATTCCTAAGGAAATTTTAAATTTCAATTAATATTGATAATGGGTTTTTTAATAAGTCTTAGGTCAAGATGTATCATAAATCTATTTTCCACAGAGCACAGAAAATATATACTTATTCTGTCTTTGTGGTATGACCGGATCTAGTCTTACATACAGCAGCCAGCTGAGGCTGCTTGTCTATTATAGTCTCTTCCACCATTCCTGACAAATGAACAAATAACTAGATGCCCTGTGAAACATTTTAAATAGAACTGTCTCCTGAAAAAGCTGTTACTGACAGAGACAGGTTCGATCCAGATCAAGGGAACCTGCTGCGGAGTAGAGAAGATCAATACTGGTCACTGCGTTTTTTATTTCTGATTTTCTTTTTTTTTTTTAAACTAAGCATAGGTAAAGATTATGATGAATAAAGCAAAGCAAGCAATCTATGAAGTGCATCCTTCTTATTAAACCTTATTGTGCTCTTAAAGCAGTAGCAGAAGCTGTTGCTATGAACTCTATCATGCAAGAGGCTTTCAAAACAGCATTTAAAACTATGTATTAGCTAGAAACCACTTTGCCCACAAATTCTGAAAGAGCTGAAAGTAGCTTTTGAGAAGGAGCCAATGTATTTCATGGCAGAGTAAATTAGCTGCTATTTTCTACTTTTGAAGTATTTGATCAAAATCCAGTACTGAACATAGAGTCTTAAATAAATTCTATTTAGAGTGCTTCTCTGCTGGTTACAACCTGGATCCTATAGCACTACCTGCCCCCCTTTCCTGTTGTGTTCTTTGGTGTACACACGAGGATTCTGTGTTTCCAACGCCAGCTGGAGGCGCAAAGGTCAGGTTCCTGTCTTTGGAAACAAGGCATGGGTTTGTGGACAGATCAAAAACGTGATTGTTTTTATGTATTCTATTCAAATAGCATCATCCACTCTGACTTTGCTTAGCAATGAAAATAGCAATTAAGAGAGAAGTCACCAAGACCAAATCAGCCCAGCAAGGGAAAACTATAAAACAGAATTTGCCAGGTTTTAGGAAGCAAGGCTGGCATTACAGCCGCAGTATTCTCAACAGCCTATGACTAAGTCCAGGAATTCAGTTTGCAATATAATCAATCCTCTACAATCCACAAGTATTAAATTAATCATTAGAATGTTGTTTTCTCCTTCCCAAACCTTCCATGTAACAAGCAGCCCAGTAAGATGAAAGACATTTGTTACTGAGAACGGCCTTAAGGAAAGCAAAAAGAGCAAATCTGGAAAACAGATTCATATTTTTCTGGAAATGGGTAGTATTCATAAAACATTTAGCAAGTTCAAGGTCAACTTGTTCTCCTTCTGTATACTATTCATAACAGGCATTTGACAACTCAGTGACAGTCAATCTAGCAGCTGAACTGAATATATTGGGCCATCCAGTTTAAATAAAAACTAAATCTTCATTGTGAAATAAGCACAATAAACCCAAGCAGACCAAAAGGCTTTCCTGTTTCTGAAATTCCAAATAAAATCAACAAATACAGTTACGAATGAAAGGAAATAGATCTAACTTTGATAAATAAGCAGATATATGCATAAATGGCAAGAGATTATGGTCCTTCGCACCAAAGTGGTGTTGTCTTTTCATTTAAGTGAAACTTAAAAACCCTGAGCATTCCACAGATTTTTTTTTCAGTATACCATGTCTGCAAAATTACCTAACATCAATAAGATATTCATATTTTGCAGTTACAATTACTCTGAACTTGTCTTTTCAGTCTCTATATAAGACCACCCTGGAGTTTATTTAATATTGACTGTTTCTCAATATGCTCTGGGATACAGTAAAAGGTATCCCCTAGTGGCTGTTGTCCTACTAGAAAGTGAGGAGATTACACTCATCGGATTGGAATAATGAGATTTTCATCTGACTTCAAAACCTGGTGAAAATAGCAGCTCACGGAGCCACAGAGACATATGTTTTGGAAATCCTGGGGATACTGAGTTTTGTATCCATGCAAATACTGAGGTTGGGTCAATTTTTAATTCTAATATTTTTCTTTTTAGTTACTGTCATCATAGATCTTAGAGAACTTACTCTTTGTCATGTACATTCCAAACAAAATGGATAAATATAACGTACACCTATCTTTTATAATCAATTCTTCTAACTAAAAATTAATCTTAATATGGTGTATGTTGAATACAGATGGTCCTAAACAACCAGCTCACACCTTCCCTCCACCACTTCCAAATGGCACAGCTATTTCTAACAGTGAAAGTGCACCATATCACCAATTGCCTTTTCTCTTTCAGCAAGACACAATGAAAATCAACTAGCAATTGTTTTGTGGGTGGGTTCACAGATTAAAGATCAACTATAAATTGAGAGGAGTATCAAGTTCACAATATACTTTGCTCCTTTTTGGAAACCACTACCTGGTTTTGTTTTTAAAGCTGCCATGGGTTTTCAACAGGATTCTTACTCTAAGCACTCAGTATCTTTCATCAGCCAGCACCCACTGAATGACTACCAGGGATGTCAGTGTCAAATTCCTCTGCAGACGTCCAGCTGGACTCCCTACAGGGATCTAGCTGAAAGGGCTTGCTGCAGGAATGCTGTTACTAACAGTTCCACCTTCTCCACTTTGCATCTTTCAAACATCAGCTATAAATGTTTTGAATATGCTCATTATTTAAAATTTTAGACCTCCTCCCCAATTTTGTCAGGAATTTTAGAAAGCTTTCTGCCTACAATTATAATGTGTGTCTGCAGCCCAGGAAGACAGCTGAAAGCACAATGACTCTGGCTCTATATTTGGAAACATCTGCTGTTTCATTTCCATGATGCACAGTGACGTGCACTTTTGAGAGGAAGAACATGTCTGGCACAGGAGACATTAGTTTATGGTTAAATATTTTGAAACCAAAATTAGGATTCCCTCTTATCTAACCCTCTGGTAGCACTCCTCCTTTGAGTAAAAGATGCTGAAATAGTTGCTTAATGGTCCTCTGACTGTTTGTTATGGAAATAAATCCCACCGCTAGTGAGGCAGCCCTTTCAAGTATCAGCAACCGGCTTCCTCCACATCATTTTGTCATTCTTGAGAGAAGCATAGAGGCAATGAAGTGTGATATGGAGTGGACACAACTAAATTGACTTGGGAGGGGCTTTGATTTGAGGATTCTCTAGATTCAAGGTGAGGTGCTGAGGATCTGGGAGAAGACTTGCTTTACTATAAGTTCTATGAAGCAATTGTGCCAAAACTCTGTATTATAAAAGCCTAGTTGTATGTTCAGGAGAAGTGCCCTTTGATGAGTTGAGAAAATCTGGCAAAATTCTATTCATTATAGTGGTTTATTGGTTTTTACTAGTCTGTCAAATAATTTGAGGAGAACATAGTTGTGTGAATAATCTCAGCAATGCTCTATGGGGAGCTAAGGCAAATTGCAACACTTGGTTCTAGGGATAGTTTTGACTCTTATCCTCAGCTAAGCTAAAAAAAGGGCCCTTCTATAGGTAATTCCATGGTGATCAACTGTTAGTCACTGTTGGATCCAGGACATGGCTCTGTGGTCTGACCCAGCACCGTTACACCTACGGACATTTGTTCCAGATAAAAGGCCAGAGTTAAACCTTGCATGGCTTCAGAATCAGGCCATGGGTTTTGTTCTTCTCAATTATGATTATCAACGGAAAATTTAAATTAGAGCCAGGAGAGAGCATGGGGGCTTAGGAGACCTGAGATAACACATCTGGGAAATGCAGTTTGGTATTCTTTGAGGCTGAGTATCTTCTGAGCATGTCTGTCTACAATAAGACTGTTAAGTGTACTGACAGAAATTTTGGAGAATGTTGAAAAATTTTTTTTTTGAGAAGCCTTTATACAAATTGTATTTAAAATTCCCTTGTGCATTCATTATGCAGGAACTTTGTTATATGCTTTCTTTTAGAGCAATATAATTCTATTGGCCAGGAATTCTCAACTTTAAAAGACTGAGGCATGAAGAGAGCTGCCTTATTTCTACAGAGAGAACAGACTCTCTTTTGCCTCTTAAATTTAGAACTTGGTGGAGTCTTTCTTCGGCAAAACTAAGAAGGTGCACATTTTGATCTGACAGATTCAATTTGATTTGTCAAATTTTCTGAATCTCTGTGATCAAAGCTACAAAGCTCAAACTATTCCATCACTTAACCTGAAAGTAAGATAATACAGCAACTATATTTTGCCCTAAATGTTATGTTAAGGCTGCCTATCAATAATTCAGCTCTTATATAAAATATTCTTGCAAATAAGATATTGTATATCAAGAACAAATGATCTGTGCAGATATATTTTCAAAGAATATCAGTCTCTCTGTTTATGCCAGTGAAGAGGGAAAGAAACCCGAGGGTGAGAAACAGAACAAGACAAGGTTTAGTGAAATATGTGGGCTTGGAAGGAAAAATTATGAACATTTGGAGCAGTTGGACCTATAGCACGGAATGTGTCTTAGTAATTCAAATTCTTTTTTTTTCTAATGTTTTAAAACAACTTTCAAGAGATAAAAAGTGACAAAATAAACTTTCATGGCAAAATATCCTTAAGAACGCAAGAAATGTAAAATAAGTGCAGCATGTAATGATAAAATGCTGTTCTAAAGCAAGCTCCTGAGAGCTAAAAGTGAAAAAAATAAAAAGAATTATTACTTAAATCTCATTTAGGATATACAAAAGAATCGATACCTTGAAAAAAAAATCTATGAATTTGCCCTGAGGTGAAATGCTAAGGTGATGGGAAAAGCTTCTATTTTAAGATGACGATATTTTACTCCTGCATTTTAGAAAAGAATATTCCATGATATTTTCTCTTTACAGGTTGTTTCATGTTTGCTTACATTATTCAGAACCATTTTTCATCTTCACCTTCTATATTGGCTGAAGAGGCATTGTCCAGCCATCTGTAAAGGCAGGAGTGACTGCTTATACCACCGAATTGTAAGAGGCATGTTTGGTTTTGGAGTGGTAAAAGTTATGTCCTAACACTTGCAGCATTGCCATCCCACACTTCAATAAAATATGTTTTAAGCATCTAGAAATCATGAGATTGACTTCAAAGCCATGATTTTGCAGTTTAGTGAGTACATTTGGTATGTCTGGCCTTCCAGGCTTTGTTGGTTTAGAAGTCTCTTCCTAAATTTTTCCCACAGTCATGAATAGAATATTTTTAAAAAATGAGCACTGGATGATTTTACAGCCACGTGACTCTAGGAATTGATGTTTAAGTATGCCACAAGACATTCAGATACTACAAGTAGTGCTAAGTGTACTGTTTGCTCACATGATTTTCCCTGAAGGAGAAGTTAAAAACACCTAAATTCTTCCTGCCAAGGCTGTTTTTGTTTCTTAGAGAGACCAACTGTGTATGAACGAAATCTTCCCTCAGGCCATTTTTTTTTAACAGCCAGATCACTTTAACCACCAAATCTGGCAGTAAAATTTTCCGTATCTGTATAAGGAGCAGTGAAGTCAAAACCTTTTGGAGAAGCAGCTACCAAAGTTATGCTCTTGTCCTGCAGAGTTGTTTCAGTGGGGTTCTGCCACAGGTATTTTCTTCAGGTGGGGAAATGGAAATTTATCCTGGTTCCTGAAAGCCAGTACTGATGATGTCTTTTTATCCAGACTCATCTGTCTCTCTAGAGATCACCAGCACTATTACTGATAACACAACTTTATATTGCTCTAGGCAGCTTGTCAGCTTTACTGATCCTAGCAATTATGAATGATTTTCATGTGGGCAGGAGACAAAAGGGAATATCACCTGAAAGTTTCTGAAAAGGGACAATTATGGGACTGCCCCATAAGTGAGAGATAATATGTAGTTTCTAAGGCCCCAGCAAACTTTCCTGAGGAACAGCCACAGAGCAAATAATCCCAGCATTGGATTGTTTCTCCAAACGGAAATAATCAGTGTGTCAATGAAAATGTGTAGGCCAAATGTACCACTGAGTACAGATGAGGCCCCTTCTTATTCCAAATAGTAATGGTTTGTTTTCAGATTTATGGTGTGGCTCCTTTCCTTCTCCTGCTCCATCACTTCACTCTTTCCCTCTCCTACCCTGATGGCAGATAATACATAACCCATAAGATGTATTGGTGTGGATATGATGCTGAGATGAGATTTTTGTTTCTTCATTCTTTTAGTAAGGGAAGCTGAGCAGACACATATAGATGGATGGGTGAAGTGAAGTAGAATATTACTGAATAATCTTCAACCTTGAATGAGGAAAATGAGATACAGGATGCCTAATGTTTCATTGACATCCATGAAAAGAGACATGAAAACATCCAAAGCACTCTCAGTGGAAGAAAGTTAAGGGGACCACATGCCAAACCACAGCTCCAGTGAGAATGGTGACCCTGGCAGGACAACTGGGATCCCATCCATGCACCTCTCCTTGTGTGGCCACAGGGAGAGGCTGTGCCTGGTGCATCAAGAAGAAAATCATGTTTGGTGAGTTCTCACTGCAGTGCTTTCCTCTTACTTCTGTGAAGGAGGTAATATAGAACTCCATGTTTCTTAATTTCTGTAGTAATTTCATGATTATGTTTCCAAAAGAAAGGACGCCTTCTTATTTTCATAATTAACAGGAAATACATGTTATACATTAAATGTGACACAAGAGAGATGAATTATGCAGTAAATTCTGTGTGTGCTGATCAGCACAAAGCCCAAGGCACATTCAGCAGAGTTGCTGTGAAGATCTGTAATGAGTTTCAAGTACATCATTTCCTGATGGAGGGTAAGAAAACATCCATCAATGCTAATTTTCCCACAGTTTTTAGCATTTTATGAATACTTTACAGCTTACAAAAAAGATGAATTTCTAAAGTGCAACTTGAGGAAACTCTCTTAGTAATTAGAGTATTCCTAGCCAAAACTAATGAGGTCTGAACCTTAAATGTGGGGATGGTTCAAAGTTGACAGCCTCGGCCTCTAATTTCTTCCAAAAGGTTTAATTAATTCCTCAAATATGAACATGGATATTTTGTGTTCTAGTTGAACTCCAAACCAAGTTTATCATTGTGCCTTCAAAAGCGCAGAATTCGAGTGTCATTCATGATTCTGTCATAGTGTTGTACAGGATTAAGTGGTCCGAAAAAGCAAACTCCAGCGAGACTGGGGCATCTTTACACCAAGCTCAAGGACTCTGTGAAGCTCTGCTGACTTTGTAGTGGAGCACATGACCACACACACAAGCTCTGCTCTGTTCTCTTCAGCTTCTGTCAAGATGCTGCAACAAAGACGTCCTGACATTTTCAGGAGTGAGAAAACGGCTTTAGATACTGGCAAGGAGGGAGGGGCAACTTTTCTGATTAGGCAGTTGTCCGTTTTATATTGAGAACTATCTACTTGATTGCAGGCTTCAAAGAACTCAAACATAATATCTGGGAATATTTTTCCTAGCTGAAGTATGTTTTTTATTCAGTGAGAAAACATTAAATATATTCCATGGTTAATTAATAATATGTATTTATATGTAGTATAAATACAAATATTAATATATTAAATATAAAAATCTGTACCTGTTCTACCAAAGTGCTTAACACCTTAAAACTCTGGTGATTTTAGAGAATTTAGAGGTTATTAGGTCAAGAGTTGTGAAGAGCTTTCAAAGAGAAATGCTAAACTGGTATGTGGGAGGGTAAAATTTGTTATTAAAACTCACCCTCAGTGGGAGCATCAGGTTGTTATTTTACTGCCTATGTCTCCTGCTTATGTCCCTCAGTTATGTTAAATGAAAACTCTCTCAGAGGACATCACTACTCTTGTTCAATTGGAGGTTAAGGGTTTTTCTGAGATAGAATTTAAAATCAATGTTCAGGTTTCTTAACAGAGACTACTTTCCAGCACCTGTCACTTGAATGAGAAGGCTTTTCTATATCCAGAGTAGATTTTATCTGATGAATCCCAGAATCAAAAGCCATAACCTACTGAACAGCCTGAGGGCTGGAGTCTGAACAGCAACAAACAAAATAATTTCAGATATATGTGAATACATTGAAGCTGTGCTTACAGAATTTAGAGCCACTTGAATTCTGCAAGACAATTCTCACTCTTCAGTTTTACATCGGTTCCAGAGCAGAGCTTGTTTCAGTCACGTTTTTGTTAGCATTTACACCCATGGGAATAGGATTTTGCTCACAAATGTATTTCAAGGAACAACTGTACCTTTCGTGAGGTTCAGCTTTTCATGACCAAGAATACTGCAGAGACACATTCATCCTCTCTGAAACACTTCAGCTATTCGGACAAGACAAAACCTATTCCATAGGACTGCATGTCTAAGTTATGAAAAGTAAACAACGCTCAGGGTTACTCTGGTTTCTACAAAGAAATTAAGTAATGAAATTTTTTCACCCTAATTAAGCAGTGATCACTGTGATTATTCAGACAAAGCAGGATAGGTTCTTTCATGTGTTGTTATTAGCAAGAAAGGCTAATTTATTCTTGCTTAAGGTAAGCAAAAATAAGTTGTTGAGCTCCGGTACTAATACAAAACTATTTTGTGATTCAATAAGGGACAGGTATATAACACTGAATATTATTCACTTATCTTTGAAGCAAACAAAACTTTTGTAGTCTAATACTACACTCATTTCCCTGCTCAGTAGTTAGCATGTCAAGTGTTCACACTGGACCTTAAAATGAGTTAGAAAGCTCAGGAGTATATCAGCACTTGCAGCATAAAACTGTCTTCTCTTTGATCATTCAAGCTTTCCATCACTCTAGGTGGTCCTAACTAATAAGGGACTGTGATCCTCTTCACTACTTGATTCCAGTAGCCACACAACAGACCACATGCAGTTAGTGCTTGCCATTAGTGTTTCAGTCAAATACCAACACTTATCTGCAGATTTATGATCCTTTTAATTACATATTTATAAATCATGTCACTATATGTATGGGAAAAAAAGCATCTCTTTAAAGGATTTGAACATTCTGCATTTTTTTGTTTGGGATATTTTTTCCCATCAAGGCAAAAACCTGTGCAAGTTTTTTAATGTATCTAATATGTGTTATTGAGCAGGGGCACTGCTCTAAGTTCCACACAAACATGAACTATGAAAAACAGAACTTTTCTATTTTCTCCAGACATTTATATGAAGTTCTTTGTATAATAATCTGATTTACAAATCTGACATGCCTGTGCAATGCCCAAAACGTCATCATTCCATCCCATACCTGTGCTTCAGCAGCCCTTACCTGCCCGGTTATGGGTGCTGAGCACTAACAGCTCTACTCACTTACTGTGCTGAGAACTCTGAAAAACACACCTGCAGAGGAGGAAGGGGCAGCTCAGAATTAAATACATGCTTCTGGTAATGCTCTTTTCCCAGGCAGCTATTCCATAATGAGTTTAATATGATTTTGAATCTTTGAACAATGATGATTGCACACAGAACACCAGTTAACGTGTCCTGTCCCAGTAAAGGAGAAGCTGTGGCCATAGTATAACAGTCCCGTGGAGCAGATACCCAGGTGTGCAGCAGAGACGCATGTGTGTCTTGTTTAGGTGTTAAGGTTTAATGACAAATTAGAAAGGCTGATAATAAAACTATTGTGTTGAAAATTCCTTCTGGAAGGAGTTTAAAGTAACTTTAACTACGCAAATCCTCCTCAAATGTCTATCCTGGATATATATAGAAAAAATCTGCTAAATTTCAGATTATTGAGAATGAAGAAGTTGCTGAAGGGAAAATTTGTTTCATAACTGATCTCTATGAAACCTTAGGCTCAGTCTTGCTTTGATTATATGTCGTTTGACTGACCTCATAATCTTAGAAAATACATGTTTGTGATTGGGTCATGGTCATGTATGCAAGTTAAAGCATGCCCTTTTGATGCACAAATAATTCCTATTTTAGAGGTATATGATTGTAACTCCCTCTCCCCAAATCTTGTGCAGGCAGGAATGTATGTCACGATGTCCCCTGGAGAGAAGCGATCTGCAGCTTAGAGGTAAAGGATGGTCATCGGTTCCTGCTGTAGTGTCTACAGTCCCTAAGGCTGAGCCTTACTTCCAGCCCAGTTATTCCTTTAGGATGGATACCTGGTTAGGCCGGATTATCTGACTGGGGGTTTTTCTGGTACTCTGAATGTCTCATGCAGAGTGCCAGCAATCTGAAGCACTGAGCACTAATCTTAAGCACTACTCAGCTGAAAAAAAAAAAAATTAAAATTTGACCTTTTTAGTTTCATTGCCATACACAGTCCCATAATTCCACCCACTCCTTAGAGTTCGGGTTAAACCCCCCTGGCAGTTATATGCTAGTGAAACACACAGATTTGAGACCTTCATTTTCTTCCATTTTAATATAGAAGTGTAAATTTTGAATAATTGTGAAAGATATGAACTTAAAAGAGGGAAAATGTTTGCTCTAAGAGAAGAATGACACAATGGATTTGCTCTGAGCTGCCTGGGATCATTTAAAACCAATGAATTAAAAATCAGATAGTCGGTGAGGGCTATAATTTACACTACAGAGGTGATAAAGCCTTTTGTGTTCCTATTTGCAAAGAAAGCATTAAACTATAGTGATTTTTGATTTTTTTTCTTCCCACCAGGGAGAAATATGAAACTCAATTTTACCCCCGATTGGTAAGGTGCTAATTTGTCTGACAAGTTGTTGGAATCTCAGCATGTTTGAGATATCCTTGATGTATCAACACCTTCATGCTGAATGAAGGATGCCTTTAATGTGTAAATGTTTAGTACATATCCTATATCTCATTAGCCAAGAACAATACAAACCACACACAGGCAAGAAGGGTCAGAAGCAAGATCCAGTCAAAGGGAAAAATCTTTTATGTTCTAATTAAATGAGCACACATTTGGAATACATCTCTTTTGCAAACAGTTTATCAAAAAATACACTTGAAATTTGCAGCCTCGAGTTTTAAAACCCTGATGAGTCTAATATCAAATGATATTAGATTTGAATCCAAGTACCATAACTGACGTCTCCAAGTTCTTCTCACTGCATACAATATCACAAATTATTAAGATTAGTAGAAGAAAAGCAGTTGTTAATAAACCCACCAAGGTATACTTCTCTAAACTATGTCTGTTAGTCTAAACTTTCATCAGTTATATATAACTTTAGAAATTTAGCTTCATTGGCTCTTTCGTGGAAATGAAAAGTTTTCTAGGGAGAGCTGAGGGATGCTGGTGAGGTGGAGTGAGTTCTTTGCTGGATGCCTTCTAACGGGACTTACCTGATGGTGAGACAAGAAAAGAGATGGCTCTGGATGAGGACTGGAGGATGTGTTCACACACTCTCACATGGTTATCCACCCTGGCTCTGCTTCAGGGGGTGCCTCTTGCTCCCTCTACGCCAAAGCACAAGGTGGACATGGGCCCACAGGGAGAAGCACAGAACTTCTGCTCCATTTGGAGCCCTTGGAGCTGGACACCCGTCCTGCCCAGCCTTTGCTGTGGTCCTTGCCAGCACTCCTTTCCCTGCAGGCCATGTGGGCACACTGGTGTGCTGCAAACTTCTGGCTGCACACAAGAGATTAGAGACGCTCTTCTCACTACTATATACCCACATTAGATTACATGTCTCATGTTTGTCAGTTCAGTTGCAATTGAGCCCTGGTCCTGTGTATGAGTTCATTCCTTCTTTCTCCTTTTCTTTTCCAGTGGTTGATCCCTTTTAACTGCTGAAACCTGATGACTTGCAATCAATAGTCTGTGAAACAATAAGGTCAGCAGTGCAAAGATTCAGATTTTCTGCCTCTAAACATAGACTGCTGCACTGGGCCACTGAGGTGAGTCTGACCTAAGCTCACTGCCTGATAGAAGAATGGAGTGGGAGGAAAGGGATTCAAAGTACCCGGAGACATGTAGAGCTGCTACTACAGTGTCAGTCCCCTTCACATAGCTGGGGGAAATACGCTGTGTAAACTTACAACAGACGTGACTGACAAACGTCAGTTTCTTGTTAAATGTTAAAGCACTGATGGACCCTGAGACTGGAATTCTAAGCTCCATATGCTGCCACATAACCTTGCAAAAAGATCAAAAATATTTACAAGCCCAGTCATAAGATCAGTTTTTCCAGTGAAAGTAAAGAAGGAGTCTAGAGTATTTTTGTGGGTTTTTCTGTATTTGTGTAGTTTTACAAATACAAGAATATTATATTTATTTTTATCTGGGGAAATAAAAATTCGCAAGACTTGCATGAGTGACAGAAGTGGTATAGGGTGACATGCTTTGATATGAAATGCAAGTTTGGATTCAGTTCCTAATAGGCACTAAATTGAGACTTCTCACCTGGATCTCAAAATATAGCCTGTGCAGCAGCTCTAAACAATTAGGGTGACTTCCGTGCAGATGGATACGTTATATGGGCTGTACAGAAACTGGCATCACACTTATCCTGCAGTCTAGCCTATTCCAAGTGGATCGATGCTGGCTAATAGATCCATTTAATTTGGTTTCCATGGTAAAGCAGGACTCACAGAGGCTCAGTTGCACCCAAGTTTATGTTGCACTCCCAAAAGAAAACAAGTGCAAGGATGAGATATTTAATTGGTGAAATGATGCAAAGGGAGAGATTTCCCTCAGATTTGGACAAACTGGCCTAAGTATGATCCCAAAGAGCACCGAGCTATTCAGATATCACACAGACAGTTATGTTCACATAAACACGTCTGCTGTTCTCTGACTAAAGAACAGACAATATATCTGTGAGTATATTCACACACACACAGAAATAAGAGGGATTTGTCCAATATGTGAGTAGGGCCGGGCTAACAGTACCCCACTGAGAGCAGCAGCGAGTGCCTGGGTCCATGGGTGAGCAGCAGAGCTGTGCGGGGATGGCTTTATGGGGCCAGCCCACGGCACTGCAGAGCCCGGGTTAGAGGGCAGGCTGAGCTACTCATAGTCAAGAACTTGCACAGAGCACTTAGCCCTTAGAGAAAAGAAAGAAAATGCTTTTTGACTTAAAGACTGAAGCTTCTTTTGTGCTTTGAAGCTATCATCTCATGAGCAGTTTGTCTGAAATTACTGCTAGAGTGATTACAGGAGTGTTGTGGCAAGGATTCCAAGTTCACAAGACAAACCCCACACGAACCAGCTACAGCAGCTGGGTGTTTCTGTGGCTAGCTGGCTGGTGAAAGCTCTCTGGATTAGTTAGCTTGTGTAAATACTCATGATGATGAAGTTGCTGTAGGCTTTACATAACTTCACTGTGTTGGTCTCAAATTCACGTATCTACTACTAAAAGAATTTTCTAAGTACTGTTAAATATTTTTTTTGTATTACTGCCTGGGGCTCAAATCAGACAAGCTGCAAGAATTAGCCAGTCCTGATAAGGTTCAATTTCTGCCTGAAATTAAATTAGTTGGCATCAATTTGAAAAAAAAACCTTCTGTAATGAGTTTTTTTGGTTGAGAGTGAGCAAAACAGGTCACAGGAAGAAACATAACAAATAAGTAAAGACAGAAAGAAAAAGCTGGGAAGATAGAGCAGGTATGTCAATATATGCTGAATGGACAGTTTGACTTTCTCGCTATATTCATTTACTTTATGTCACACAGTTTCATGTCACAGTAGAAGTAATCTTAACAGGAACAAAATTCTGTCACTGACATAAAACAACAAGGATGAGATTTACATATTTAACTTTAATTTAGTTGCCTGTACTGAAAACAGTGAGAGTTGGAGAAACCTGAATATACTTGCAGATCTTCTGATTGTTCTGTTCAAACACAGTTTTTCAACTCTACAGATAAAGCTCTGGTTTTGTTAAGGTAATGATCACAGAGCATTTGTCTATTCCTAATTGATACAAGCAAACATTAATTTCAGATCTGAATCCAGCTCTCAGACGCCTATGTATTTCTTGGTGCAGGTATTGAAAAAATTTGCAGGAGTGCATGTGCAGAATCGGGAAATCATGCCTGGGTCCTTGGAATTGCTCCTGGGCCATAAGCATATGCAAAGCAGAGCACTGCTGGTTTCCTCTGGCTCATTTCTAGTTTCGGGATTCCAGTAGTTGATGCTAAATGCAAACCCCTCAGTGCTGACCCCTCCTACATTTCCATTTGCAGCTGCACATTCTGAATGCTGTGAGAGCAGATCTCGGAACACAGTGTGATCTGCAAACACATACATGATACATGAGCCACAGTAACTGTTCAGGTTTGGAATGAGTATTGCAGTTAGCTCACAAAAAAGCCGTATTTTGAAATGAAAATTGTGAAGATGTATGAAAAGATAAATGAGTGCTTTGGCTTCTGTGAAGCATTTTGCCCCCAATACCAAAATATCACTGCCTACACAAAGCCACAGAATTTATTGACCCTATCTCTTATTAAGGATGTTTGCCTGCATAATGTTGGGATCAGCTGTAGCTAAGACAAAAATCACACTTATCCCAGATCCATATTCTACCCCAGTCCTGCTGGGAAGGTCTGGCAAAGTCTCTCCTTGTTTCTGGACATTTTCCATTGAAGCATCAATGGTGCACGTTCAGGTAACAATTGTTTCCAAAGCTGAAAACGCTGCCAATGAGAGCTGGATGAGCTTTCTAGCTGCTCCAGCTGTTTTCCCTGACAGATTCCTGGCAGCCTCATGGGAGGCACTGGGATGTTCATGTGGCACTGGGTGCACGGTAGTGCTGGGACTCTGAGCAATGCTGCAGAAGCCATGGCTCTGCTCCTGGATATGTCTCCTCAGCTCCCTTCTCTTCCCAGATAGCAGACACTGGATTACAAATCTCCTCTTCCATCCCCAGACTCCTTTTCCTTTCCTATCATACAGGCACACGCATATATCTAACATAAACTTTCACAAACTATAAGCCTTAGTACTATAATATTTTCCTACCTTAATGAAACTTATTCATGGTTAGCTAAATCTTCAGCTGATTTACAGCACTGCAATTCATTGACTCAGCAACATAGTCAAGACCATACCCCCTGGGTGGTTATTTTTTTTCCCCCTAAAAATTCCCAGGGTGCAGAGGGTCATTTTCAAGGCTTGTATCTATCTAAGGCATTTGAAGGTCAAGCCCAAGTGGTCTGTGGAACTGCTTCGAACACTGAAATCAAATTCTTCCCAAATTGGTATCTCCTGGTAGGGAAACAATCTGCTGGATGTGGATATAACAGATATCTGAATGGGTGGCCTATTTCTCTAGGGTTTGTCCTTGGGAACAAGCAGGGTGACTTTTGTACTCCTGGAGAGTGGGTTTAGGACACAAGCTTTTTACTAGAGAAACCAATAAAAGATACCCCAAATTTCCCCTTGACATAAAATAAGGCTTCCTGGCAACTGAGGCAGAGCGTAACTAGTGTTGAACAGATCCACTGGTGATTTTAATTCACTTCAAACTGAAACTTCATGTTTGTGAACAGTACTCCAAGTACAGGATTTTGTTTCAGTTTTTCTAAGGGGAAAGCTGGACAGAACTTAGGAAATAAACCAGAACTTGACCGCTTGTCACTGATGCCAAATTTATACAAGGTGATAGCTTTTCCTTA
Source organism: Callaeas wilsoni (assembly GCA_013398955.1). Classification (NCBI taxonomy): domain Eukaryota; kingdom Metazoa; phylum Chordata; class Aves; order Passeriformes; family Callaeidae; genus Callaeas; species Callaeas wilsoni. The sequence continues at coordinate 132,598 of VWPU01003448.1, read as the reverse complement.
GGCACGTAAATGAAATAAGGGACAGCTAAAAGCTTCCACCACCCACAGTTCCTCATGACACTGGTGGACAAGCTTCTTTCAAATCTCTAAAACTTCAAATACATTTTAAAATATTTTGCCAATGGCCTATAAAGACCAAAAGGGAGCTGGGCAAGAGCTGAGCCTGTAAGCAGCATACAGACCCTCCCTTCTTACTCCCCTCATTCTGTTCTGGTCCCCCCTGGCACAGAGGAACTGCTCTGGTTTCTCAGGGACAGCATTTGGTTGTTAAATTCATTTCTCACAGGGGCCTTTCCCTGTTTTCCAGGCTACTTCAAAATGACAGAACCAAAATCCCATTCGATTAAAAGCAAGTAAAAAAGGGAGATGAACTCCTAACAAACAAACAAAAACAGTTTGAAATTTTGACTTAAAAAGCACGGCAGTATTTTACCAGCAAGGACTGAATTCATTAACGCTGCCTTATTTGTGCTACCATTAAGAGTTTTTCACTGTTACTGTTCAAAAGCATTTTTAGAACCCGCTGTTTTACTGCTTTGAAATAGCTCTACCCAAGAGTGAATCTTTGCATGTATTTTCAAAACAATCAATTCTTCCACGTGTAAGACATCATGCAAGTCCAGTCTTCAAAGACAAAAAATTCCAGGCTTCCTTATTCTAGACCACTTTCCTCTTCTATTCATCATCTCCCACATTTCCTTTTCTTATTTGTTGTCTAGCAGTAGTTCCTATGGTCAAGTGTTGGGGTAACATGCACGTGCATGCCCTTGTGCACACACATGAATAGGCTCAAAAAATACAGATCAGTACCTTTAACTCCTCTATAAATTCTCAACTATTTTTGTTTCTCCATATCTTCTCCTCTTCTTTTTTCTATTTCCTTTCCTTTTTATCTGCCCAGCTTCTATGGTAGTATTTTATAATGCTGTTCAATGCCTCGATATTCTGAATGCAGGGTTCTCTGCTGTCCTGACCTGCTCTCATTGCCAGTGCATCTTGACATTGAGCACTGTCACTGCTTTTTGTGGTGCTGGAGCCACAGACAGAAGCCTGTGACCTCCATGATGTTATTCTTAAACCATTTTGACTCAAATAGGTCCAAATTTAAGCTGTTATTGTAGTATGGCGACTGAGACCTGATCTAAAAGGCCATTAAGCACATGTTGGATATTGGAGCTGGAGTAAAAAGCATGCTTTTGTTCTGAAAAACGGGAGTCCCACCAGAGCAGGCTCCTCTGCAAACACAAATTCAGATGGGCTCAACCATCTCAGCACCTCTGACAGGCATTTAGGCCAGTTCTGTTGACTTTGGCACACAGGTATCACACAGCTACGTGGGTTAGTAATGCAAACAGACAGGAAGCAAGAAACATTAATGCTGTGTGAACAGCGCAGCTCCCATCACTTCCTTGGCAAAGCCCTGTGCAGACTCACAACCTGACAAACACATCCAGCTCCGGGGAAGGTTCCTGTCCTAAATGCTTCTGTACCTTTCCAGTATGCCGGTTTACAGCTGCAGCCTCTATGTTGAAGCAAGCTGCAAAAACACTGAAGAAATAGTTTAGCGGGATTAAAATAAAAAACAGAGGTAAAATAAATGTGGAAAACCTAAATGTGGCTGGGGATGTCATCATAGCCCCAGGCAGAGGGTGTCACAGCCTCCCCCTTCAGAGTAGCGCGTATGAGAGACTTTGGTAAGCGGCCACGCAAGTGGGTGGCAAAGGTTCAAGTCAAAAGGTTTGGGGATTTTTCAGGGTGGTTGTGTGATAACAGGTAATGTTTTCAAGAGAAGATAACGAACTCATGGTAAATTGTGAGGGAACGGTTTTCCTCTGCCTGCAGAGCAGAGGACACAAGGAGCAGCAGGGCCGTTGGCAGGCTCTGGAAGCGGCGCGCACGGCGCCGCCGAAGGCAGGCCATCAATCCCCGGCTTTTCCCGGAGCTCCCGGCCGCGGGAACCGCGGGGCCGCGGGCAGCGCGCGATGGCACCGCCTCGGCCGCCACCTCGCGGCCAGCGCCGGAACTGCGGCCGGCGGCGGCAGCGGCCGCGTTCGACCGCGACTGCAGAACCGCGGCCGGGCCCGAAATCGTAGGAAACGGCCCAAACTACGGCTCATCTTCCTCTCAGCTGTGAGTTAAATCTCATTTTAACTTCATCTTAACAATGTAAGAACACTGCTTATGCTGTTAATAGGCCAGGGTACTTTGACACCATGTAGCAAGACAAAGTTAAAGCATTATTTCTTAATCTCTTTTATCACTCGTTCCTCTTGCACCAACCTGAGAAAGGTACTAAAAGTGGGAGGCAGGGACCCTGTGTGCATTTCTAAGGACAGGCTTTATTGCTTCAAAATGCTAACAGAAAAACAAGTAAAATAACAAACTACATCTGCTGCATCTCAGTTGTTAAACTGCTGCTGTCAGTCATTGTAATTCCCACCAGCTAACAATGAAAATGCTTTGACATCCAATCTCATACACACTTCAATAATAGTTACCTAACAGAAATTTTCTACTATGGAAATATTTCTTTCTTCACTCTCTTAGAATCATGAAAATGTTGATGTGCTACAAGTCCTGTTATAAAGGGCACCCTGTCAGGGACTGCAGTCGCCAGAGCAGCTCTGTAAATTGTGCTGTACAGAGCAGTCATGTACAATACAACTGTTATATTTCATAATAAAAACCAGCTTATCACCAGGGACAGGCGGCTTGAGTTTCTTACAAAAAATACCATCAGACCGGACAGTGCTTGTAATTGGAAATATGGTGTCTCCTAGTTTTCAGGCTAGTTAAGCTTAGTTCAGGCTGTAACCTGAGCAAACAAGGAGAAGGTTTTCTTTGGGCAATTGCAGAGCTAATGGGTGCCCAGCTTACGCCTAGCTCCACAGTCATTAACAGCATCCAGCACAAACAGAGTCTGACAACTCCTCTGTTCCCAGCTCCAGAAGGCAACTGAAACCACAGCAGCCTTGAGTCACTTGAGCTGCATTTGCAAAGCAGCTGGACTTTGCAGAGAAGCTCTGCTGATCCAGGCTCTCCACCACAGTTCTGCTTGCAAAAATCAGGCAGGGATGTGGTTTTGTCTCTGCGTGGAAGTGATCTGTAAATGATTTGAAGGTTCAGAGTTCAGGGGTGGTTTGCAAAAACACCCGTCAGGCTGCAATGCCCGCAGGGGAGCTGTCTGGTTTGGTAGGGTGTCTCTGGGTATTTCTGGCATTTCACCTCCTGACTGAAGTCAGGAAAACTCAAAGAAAGAAATAATACGAAAAAATACATCCAGACACTTCCAAACATGGAAACCAGTTTCGTAATGTTTAGTCAAAGACAGAAGTCAGTTCTTGTTTCACCCAGACTCTTTGAGTTAGGAAACATTCAGTGCAGTTTCCTTTCAAATATTAGATAAGCTGCATGAATAGCTGCCCAAGAATCAGAACCATGACTAATTCTTGTTCGTTGGATGTGTGCAACATAAATAACTACTCGTTTCACTATTGATTAATTACAGTGAGATGCGTCCAGCTCTGTCACGTGTCCAGATCTGCTTCCACACTGCCTCCTTCAAGTAAATCCGTGTCATCATTCTGCAGACTTGTGCCACTGAGAGGAAACGGGAAAGGCTGGGTGCCACGGGCATCCCCTTCTGCCTCTGTAGATCTGGCTCCTGGGGATTTAAGAAGAGAAGGTGAGCTCTAGGGGGTGAGATACAGCCACTAGTTTTGTTACTGGCATATTATCTCCTGATAGAGGTACAATTCCCACATGGCTTTCCTAGGCCATCACATTGCAAGTATTTCTGGGGAGTTCTGTAATTTGCCTCAGCAGTATACACAAACATTCCTTAATGCATGACTTTAATGCTGTCTGCCTGCTTCCAGGATTTTCACTGGGTCACTGCATTGGTGCTGATGCATTCCGTGGGGCTGCACACATGTTGCCATGCAGCCAAGGGCAGGGGAAACCTTGCTATTTCAGTTTGAGTTGATTGCAGTTTTTTGACTGAAACATGCTTTTCCTTTTTTTTTAAAGAAAACACTGAGTCACAAAAACTTAAACTTACCTTTTGAACTGATTGATTTTGAGGGGCAAGTTTCCTAGATGGGGTGGTCTTTCTGTGTATAGCAAAAAAGGAATTCTTCCATGACTGGGGCATTTGCATGTGGGTGCCCTGTAGCCAGCAAAGTGCAGTGAGTTGTGAAATAACAGTCACTGAGCCTGAGAGGGAATTGAGCAGGGCAAGAATTTGGACCTACTTAGCAGACTAGTTTCTAAGTCTTTGGGTTGTGGTCTCAGCATACTCTGCCAATCCATTTTGTAGAGCTAATTAAGTTCAATGGGTCAGGGAGAAAACATCCCAGGCCAGCATTTAGAGCAGCTGGGTGAGATAGGACCAGCCACACTTCCAAGCCAATCACAGAAATGACCTGTGCACAGGTATCTCCCATGCAATGAGCCAAGGGGTCATGCTGCCCTCTGTTTGGCATGACACGGAGGCAAACTCAAATGCCTCAGCTCTTTTTTGTGATGCAGCCTTCCTTGTTCCTATCTACCCCAATGTAACACAGATGAATGTACCTAAAAATGGAGATATCTGTTTATAATCTCAATTTCCCCACCTTCATCTTGCCTGCTTTTAAATGCTCCTGTGCATTCCATAACTGTCTTGAAAGGACTAATTTTGTTTAATTTCAAAACTGAAGCTGGTGGGAACCAAGGATGCCCTGAATGTAATTGTATTAGCAGAAAGTGGTGCTGTGAGGTAAGGGGAAAGTGCAGGACCTGAGTGCTCAAAATACCATCAGCTACATCATGAAAATAGATCTGCTCTGTAGCTCCTTTCTGTGTGTGGGGAATAGGCTCAAGATCAGGGTGTACTCTGAACAGCTCAACAAAGGTTTTTGTCCTGTTCTTCCGCTTTCTACCTTTCCTTTCAGAAGAGAACCTAGGTTGTTTTGGGTTTTTTCCTCCCAGTTGGTTTTCTGGTCACTGTGGAAAACTCTCTGAAGTTAGTGTACAGAAATTCTGACTGATTTAAAAAACCCCAAATACCAAAAAGCCCAGACTGCCTTCATTTTCTCTATTTAAACCATATGTTGAATTATAACCATTTAAGCAGAAGGAAAACAAAAACATATTTCACTGGGTTCTAGGAAAGCTCTGAATGGATGGCATTTTTATCAAGGTTTTATGTGCCCTATCCAAAAACCAAAGAAATTGTGCTGTACATCAGATTTAAAGTGAGCTGTTGTATTATGTGTCCAGAGGTGACTGCATCAATAGCAGTGTGCACAACTTGTAGTCCCTGCCTCAGGATTCAAGGCTGATGCTCTGAGGTGAGTTTTTGGGTGGTAGAGAATGCTTGGTAAGGTTTCAAGATTCAGAAGCATGATGGGCTATTTCTAGTGCATTTTAAGTCTACACAGGATGAGCTCTTGAGATTCAGCTAGCAGCAATACAAAATGCTCCTATGTTTTTTCATACACTCAAAATTAATGTGAGTTTTGCACCCTAGTCTTCCTCTTGGGTTTGGGGCTATCCTTGTCCCCAAAAGGACTATTCGCAGTTATAGGTGTCTTTTGTTAATTAGGGTTCAAGTTTGTACTTGAATTTGATTTTAATTCAAATCTAGCCTCACATACTGCAATCTTGACTTATTCTAATCAAAAAATTGCAGATAATGTAACACAGAACCAGGAAGAAAAGGTCTCGTTTGCAGACAAAAAGTTCCCTGATGGCAGAGAAGCGAGGGAGTCTGACAGGCTAACTTGTAGTGTTCGTTCTTCCTTAGCTACAGTGAAGACAGATTAAGGATAAATTACTCAGTGAACAAATGTCTTGTTTTCTCTGTGACTCCACCTCTTTCGGGCATCCTGCCCTGTCCCCACCCCTTACACTTGTCTGCATGTCTTAATGGCAGTATTCATGCAGCTGGTAATTTATGTGACTGAGAGAGAAGATTTACACAGAGCCTTGTCTTCAGTTATTCAGAAAATTTGAGATACAAGTGTGTGTGTGATTTGTCAGTTCCAAACATCAACTTAAAAATCATAAACATCGTAAGGGCTGAGCTTGAATTAGAGAAATTTAAAAAGAATAATTTCAGCAAGGAGTTAGTTCCTAGGTCCTCATTTTACACCTAGTTACAAAAGTTTGTCTTCAAAATAAGTACAATGCCTATTGTAACATAAGCACAGAGTCATTTGGCTACGACTGGGGCAGTTTGGTGTTCTGCTCTGGAAGACAGACGGAGCCGATCCTGTTACTGAAAGCTCCTTGATTCTCTTGGTGTCTGGTGTCATAAACACGAATTTTTAATTTCATATTACTCATAACAGGCACACTGTGAATGTTTGCAGAGTTTATAGGGGATCAGTTACAAATGTGATTATACCAGCCATTCCTCAGGACTGACACCAGTTTCAAATTAGAAGCTGACAGGCCTCACCTGCTCCTGAGTTCACTGACAGGTCACCTTGTCATGTTGGCTGTCCCCCCATCAAAACGACATCTGTGTTCATAAAGGGACAGCGAGGGAATCGAAGTTGTTAGAATTGTTGCAGAATAAGAATAAAGTGTCATCTACTCCAATAACGTAGTGCTCAACTTTGGCCTTTCAGACAGCTTGATGCTTGCAGCCCCGACAATGTTTCCAGCTACAAGAATAGCTGCATCTGAGGGTCAGCAGTTGTTCCCTCTTCTCCCGTGGATGGGAGGCATTCCGCTCAGCCCGAGTCACAGGGCACAGACAGCCCCAGAGAAAAGCAAAGAGCTTGTAAAGTGCCTTTACATTTCTTCATGTAGGATAATACATATAGATAAACAAGCATTCCTTACAGAGGCTGGCATTAAACATCCATATTCTTAAACAAACAATGTGTAAAAAAGAAAAGGTAAATTTTGCTCAACAAACAACTGCATAAAAAATTGGAACTTTTTCAATTTGTTGAAACCTATTTCTTCATAATCGAATATTTTTCACATTCATTCAATGTAATGGAATGGAGCTAGCTAGGTCAGTCCAATTCTTGTACCCTTAAATTTCTCAAAACTAGGAAAATAGACTGCATCTTTAAATACAGACTTTGGGATTACCTCTTATTTTTGTCATTAAAAAATTGGAAATATCAGATCCCAACAGTGTCAGACTTTGCCTGCTAAAGACTGGGGCTTTCTTGGATTTCAAGTGTAGTAAATAGTTATCTAATGTATTTTTGCCAGCTATGGAACAGTTGTACAGGTTTCTTCTTAAGGCTTTGATTTTCCAGGAAGTGAAGGAAATGTAGGTGTATGTCATCCCACTGAAGCTGCCTGGCACATTGTATGCAGAGGAAGGTCTCTGAGTTGTGGGATGTTACAAGCTCATGTAAGTGAGGCTGCTGGAAAAAGAGCACAAACATATTTGTGAGAGAGAGGGTAGGCAGGGATAAACAAGATGTCGAATTACACGTTGCCAAATGAAGGGCTCAGGGCAGCCAAGGCAAATCTTTTTGTTTTCCTCTCCCTAAACTAGACCTTTATTTTTGCCCTTTAATTTGTGGCTAGCAGAGCTGTAAGGTCATTCAGTTATCATAGTTGCCATCATTCTCTGAAATCTGTCCTTGACTTTATTTCCTGGTCCAAGAAATATAATAGTATTGGCATTTTATCTACATTAACTAAACATAAGACCAGATTCCTCATGGTGTAAAGAAGCATGACTTCAGGAAAGCAATGCTGATTCAGGCCACCCGAGTGTGTGCTTCTTAATATAACAGGGACCATGCTACAAGAAAGTGAAGAGAAGCAAACATTTGTTATAGAAACTCATGTCAGCAAGAGAGACTCACCCCCCCCCCCAGCATTCAGCAGGGAAAAAAAAATATAGCTAAGGTAGATTTACAGAACCCACCACTTTTCTTTTAATGATTTGGATATTGATCATTTTTAATCTTCTTCTCAGAACAACCAGGAGATCTATTACAGCTTGAGCCAGCCATGAAAAGCGGGTCCGTTCTTTAACCTGCCCCAATTCACTTGGACATATTTTATATCTCCAGGGATTCAGCCACGAAGTCCATTAGAGCATCAGATGCAGTGAGGTCAAATCAATTGTCCATACTGCAGACAAGGTAACCATCATTTACTGTAATTCTCCCCCGTCATGGTAGAGGAGAGGAAAGGTTAAAAGCTGTATTACCATGAGGCTGTCTCATCTATCTTTCAGTATATTGGTAATACCTAAACATTGCTTAAAGAACTGAATGTACAATCTTAAATCTGGGCTAAACTGGATTTAATGGTTAGATCGCCAAATCAACAAATTTGCTAATGATTTTTTTTTTCAGGTAGGAGCAGAGAAAAAGAGCACTTTAAAAAAAATGCACAACCCTTTAAATATATTGTCACATCTGACACAACACATCCAACTCTATATGGAGTGTTCATCTCAGGATGCCCTGAATGACTGATATTTATCCTTCCCCATATGTAGATATATTTACCTATGAAGTAATTTGCTGTCATGCCTTTAAGCTGGAGATGCTATGGCAGACCAAAAACAAAAGAGGAAGTAAATTCAGGACGTATATTTTGCACTGTAAATCAAGTCCTTACGCGTTTGCACTCCAGGATGGGCAATAATAATTGACTGAAGCAATCACTGCTGTGGGAAAACAAACGTGCTGGCCGTGTCACATCTGAAGGTCAGGCCGATGACACAGTAAGCACCTGAACTCTCACTGACTCCCGGGGAGCGGCGGTGCCGCGCAGCTCCCGGAGCTCTCCTGACGGGGACAGATTTACGCGGCCGCTGGGGCTGGGATGAGGATGCTCCCCGCTCCCACCTCCCGCTGCTGGCTCTGCAGAGTCGTTTATTTCCATTACGGTGCCGTGGCATCTCTGACTCCCGCGCTCCGTGCGGTAACTGCAGGAAAGCGGAGAGAAAAATGCGGTTGTGTGCCAGACCGCGTGTTCCTCCCCTTGGAAGAATCGCGCCGCGGCTCTGATGGATGTCGCGGGCTGCTGTGCACGCTGCGGACCGTGCCCACCCGGCCGGCCTGGGACCGCTCGAGCACCGCGGCCAGGCCCTTGGAGGAATCCTCTGCTGAAGTGGGAAGTGGCAGTGAGGCTCAGATTTATTCACTTGCCTGTGTGCCTTTTCTAGGTTAATCTTTTCTCTTTCCCTGGATTTCTTTAATCCTGAGATTTTTTTTTAAAATTAAGTGATTGAATGAAGGAGCTATTGAAATTTTCCATATTTCAGAAATCTTTTCACAGCTGTAGAAATGAGTAAATTTATTTCTGTGTTTCAGAAGCTGAGTTGCTGAGCAAACATACCCATGTATGTGAAATAGAGCTGAAGTAGTAAGAAAGTAATTAAGCACTGTTATTCTGGTATAAGTACATCAAATGTATTTCTGTGGCTGACACACACTCATGATATTCTTCATGGGAGAAAATATGATGAATGTAGCAGAGTGTAAGAGTTGGTGGAGGTTGCAAATTATTAAATATTTTTCTTTTTAAGATCTTAATAAGGTTTTAAAACCCCACACAGCAAATTCTAACTTCAGATAATGTGGGTATTCAGTAACTACAAAGAAACTAGCAAAAGTTTTGTGTGTGCTGAAGGAAAGACAAATGTGCTTTAGATTAGGTGTTACATACCATTCACTTCACTGCTTTTCCTCTTCTGCTCCTTCCTTTTATGATTTACCTTAACACAGAGTCTGTGTGGGTCTTTTTCCTCAGTTTATGTTACACTATCACCTCTGAATCCATCCCTCGGAACGTCTTTTCCCAGATCCTCTGCTAATGCTCACAACAGTACAGATTAGAGTTGCCTTTCAGTAGAAGTAATGACACTCTTTAAAAAATTAAGGAGTAAATCAGGTAATGTTTTGTTCATTTTAGTATAGAAACTCAGAAATAAATAATGGGAATGTAAATCTAAGAAGAAATAAATTGATCCAAGTCTGGAAAGAAATGAAAGATTGGAAAGTTGCTTTACTTTGTAATAGCTCAAAATTAGGGCCGCATGCAGCTTGCATGGTCTGTTGGGTTCCTTGTTCTGGAGCACTCTCAGATAACTCTCAGCTGAGTAGTCCTCTCTCTGCCAGCACATATTCTGCAATGCTAATTCAGAGAAGGGTCCACTGGGTTATTTAACTGAAACCAGAGTCTCGAAAAGATCAGACAAGCTTTGCTGTTCTTTGGCTTCAATGGATATCACAGCCCTGACTGAAAGAGCACTGAACTTAACAGAAAGGCTTTGGATCTGGAAAACTGCTTACTGAAATCAATGAGAGAAAGAGCTTTAACTCCAGCAGTTAACACTTCATCCTGGCCCTTTTCTCAGTAGATACAAACATTGGCTCTGCAATGCCCAGTCATGTTCCTCAGATCAATACGACAAACTAAGGGATGTGTATTTACTATCTGCTCTGTTATCATCACACGTCAGATCAGACTTTTGAAAAATAACTGTTTGATTTTACAATAATTCTACCCTGTGCAGTAAACAAAGGTATTTTAAAGGAAATTTGTTTAACTAGGAAAATCACTAAGAAATTTCTTAAGAGTTATATATAGCTCTTAGTTGACAGACTTCCTTAAAGGACTCCTTTTTCTATGTCTACAGCAATTAAATTAAAAGTTGTCTTTTGAGTATTTAATGTTGGCATGTTGCATTTAGTTTAATTTTCTCTAAATGCTAAAGAGGTTGATGACAGTTATGGGGTAGTAGTTAGGTCTTGTGAACATGACAGAGGGTCAGAGTGTCTGAATTTGCCATAAGGTAACATAGTCAAGAGACTTTTCTGGTTCTCCTGGTCACTCTGGGAGTGTAGGAATTGCCTGCTTGTTGCATCAGTAGTTGGTGCTCTGAAGTGGAGCTAGTGGCATGACAGCTGTGGAGGTACAGAGAATATCAGTCTGGGGCTTTGGGGATGAAGGTCTCCTTTAAGTAACCAAAAGGGTGGCTCTGATTACAAAACCATGGTGACATTAGGCAGAACTGCTCTGGAAGCAAGCAGGAAATGAGCAGAAGAGGAGTGTGTTTGTGAGCCAGTGTCACCCTGGGTGCAGCCTGGCTGTGGCACAGCACGACTGCTTCTTGTCCAGGATGAAACAGAAAAGCTCTAGCAGCAGGTTACCAATACAGTATTTTATTCTGGGAAGTAACTCCTTCTGTTAAAATTGAAAGAGTTATTCATTAATAGCATCTTACATCTGTATAAAAATGTTTCTTACAGTGCTACAGGCCACCAGAGAAGACTCTATGGCCCCTTTTTTCTTTCCTTCTCTTTTTTTTAATGGAGTGAAAATTAGCAAGTGTAGATTGCCTGGCGTTTCTTGGCATGTACGGATAAGACAAAACTGCCTTGAAAAGCTTTGGAATTTTGCTTCATATAAGCATGCATTTTTAGTGATTCATTTTTGCCATGTGCTGAATCCCCTTCTACTCTTTTTCCAATTTACAATATATTATTCTCCAATATGTCACTATGAAGTCTCATTTATAACAACTTATCCAGTAGTATTTTTTATCTGAATCTCTCCATTTATGTGCTCTCTGATGTCCAAACTGTGTGAATCACAGAGGAAAGCTGGGGCCCTCATGCTTTCATGAGGCTATTTAAACCTTCTGGGCCTGACATAATAGATGAAAAATATGAAAAATTCAGATTGGATATACAGTTTTAATTACTGCAGATTTCCTGATGTTCACAACTTGAAAAAGGCCCTGGTGTTTGTGACCAGATGGAAAACAACCAGCTTAAAACAGAACACACATACAAAGCAAACCAAAGTGATTAATTAAGCCTTTCGGTATTTGGAATTGGATTTTGGGCTGAATTTTTTTGTAAAAGGTTTCCAAACGCTGAGGGAAAGGTACAGCAACCAACAAGGGAAGTTCTTGCTTTACACAGATCCATCTGCCCTTTGTACAGATCTGTTACTGACTGCCTTAAATGATGATTATTTGTCCAAACCAGCAAAACGATGTGAAAATGTATTGAAATGAAACATTACCCTGAAGAGCTCCTGTTTTTCTACAAGTTCTTTTTGAACCAATTTGCCAGATCAGTTCAAGGACAAAATTTACCAAGATTTTGAAAAACAAAAAAGCAGTAGAAATATTTCCATCAATTAGAAGAAAAAACCTATACCATATAGTCCTTATTGTCCTGATTTCCAGCCCTGAGTTTAGTGTAACTATAACCTGCTAGCAGAGTGGAAATATGAATGAGAAGCTGGTTTGTAGAAAAGTGAATTTAACTAATTTATTTTCATTACTGAAGCTGAGGAAAATGCAAGCTATGTGACAGGGAGAAAGTTATATTATTGGCACAGGAAACATTTATGTTAAAAAAAAGAGTAAAACATAGGAAAACTCGAGGAAATTAGATGGTTTTAAAATATATTTTTAACCATGCAAGATATCCCTTTCAGCACAGCATGGGATATAGCATTAATCTTATTTGTCTGTGATCTAAAAAACTATTTCCTCATAGTCAGGACTTTGCTACATTACCTCATTTTTACCCACAGAAGCCAAACTGCTGGTTTTTTGGAGACTGTTAGCAATAAATTCTTTTCTATGACAATTAGTTTATTACTAATCTTGACCATGTCTCTAATGAACTAATGAAGAACTTTAATATTGAAAAGCACCTCATAAATCATTTACAATAAGCCAGAAGAAATATTGAGCATTTGTAAATACGACTTTTCTTTGTAGGATTTGTCTCTCTTTTAGTTTTTCTTCCTGAACTTTTGCTACAATTATCTTTAAATCTCCATGAAAGAAACCAAAGAAATGGGAAATCAGGTTTGTAGTATTATTAGTCATCTTACTAATGGATATTCTATAGCTTGTCCTTTTTTCCACTTCCTCTTACCTGGTCCTTTCATAACTCAGTCAGACAGAGTCTTAAATACCCTTTGACTGGAGCCAATGGGTCTTACAAATGTAATTTATGCAGGAGTTGATGATTTAAATGGAAAAACCCCAAAGTCTTGTGCTTTTAAAAAATGTAAATCTGTCTGGATCTCATAAAGGAAGATTCTTGACTACAGGAGAAACTCTCCTCTTTTTTTTTTTTTTTTTTGGAAAGCCATAAATTTATTAATGAGATTCAGCTCTTCTCTAAAAAAACCAACCAAAAACCAACCAAACTTTGGAATAATGGTTTTATCTGTTGGTTTTGTCCACTGGCCTCAGCCAAAACCTTGCCAGAGGTGATGTGCAGGATGCTGTCAGCAGGGAGATGCCATGATGACCTCTCTGTCAAGGCAGAGCAACAGTGCAAACAGTGCATAGCACAGGAATTCCAGGGATCAGTGCATTTATCTTAACACTGACTCTGAGAAACTTCGACAAATCTTTAAAAAAACCCCTAAGCACCAATGGTTAAAAAGGGGAGCTGCATATAAATCCTTGCTACTTTTCTGGTACTGTATGGAAATTAAAACATGGCAACTTTGCCTCAGCCATAATATCTAAGAAGTCCTAGGAGAAGGAAGGGTGAAAGCAGCCTGCCTCCATTCGCGAACAGCTGAGGCTGGCTGATGGCAAACAGCTTGTGTGTTAATTCCTGGATAAGGCCCTCCTGATGCAGGCTGACAAGTTGTTTATTAGTGGGGTTGTAACTTGAGGAGAGATGAGGTTTCTCTGATCTACTCTCAGCATAAATTTCTGCAGTTATTATATGAAGTTTCATTTTTACCAAGAGGAAGTGCCAGTGTCTCTGTGAAAGATTCTACATGAGGGACAGGCTTATTTTATTTTTTATAATTTTGTGAACTCCATCAGTGTCTACTCCTTTTCTTTCAAATTTGGGATAAGGATATCAGATAATCTGGTTTTCATTTTACCTTATCCTGCTCTGCCTTGCAAAGACTCTGCTGGTGTGCTTGAGGTGCTTCTACTGATATTTCAGACCTCTCAAGACATCACTGACTGCACCAGATAGTGGTCAACATACCTGACACCTCCTCTGGAAGTAGACAGATTTTCTTTTAAGGAATGTTACTATTTTAATGGAGAGAAGTACTGGGAAACTTCTTTAACCTGAAGGTTCTAAAGAGATTCAAGCCAGATTCTAATTGCTTCCTCTGCTTGCTGTGTTCAGTGTATTATAACTGCACAAGAAATGTTCAAAAAGAATGCCTACTTCACTATGATAACTTAAAACTTAGCTCACCAGTTCTGATTCACATACCTTCTAGCTTGGAAATAAAAAATAAGCAGCACCTTATTATTAGCCAAGTATGGAAATTAGATACGGTTTCTGCCTTGTTTCTGCTTCTAGTCTTGAGTGTGTGTGGGAGAGGATGAGAACAAGACAAAGATATCTCCAAAGACAAGTGGAATATTTCCTTGAGACCAAAGCAGAGATCATTTACTCCTAGTGTGCATTTTTCAGTGGCTTAGTTGATTCCATATTTACTGTACACAAATCTCGAGGCACCCAGTGGTTGACTGTGATCAGATGTTTTATGAACAAAGCAGGGCTTTCTTTTCCCCCAGAGGTTCCCCGCTGATATCCCTGCTGTGCCCAGCACTTGGCCTTGCAGCACTGTGCTTGTATCTTGCTGGAATCCTTCTCTGGGGGTCACTGGGAGACAGTGAGAGAGCGGGGAACTTGGATGAGCCTTGAAATTAAGCTATGTCTCCTCTCTTTTCCTTTTTTACTCACTTGATCACATCGGCTTCTGGTTTTAAAATGATGACACATTTTAGGGCAGTATCTAAAAACCCTGAAGTAAAATTTCTATATATTTCTGTTAGTATTATGTTTAAAGAGATACAAAATCACGAACATCATACTGACAGAAGACTTCCTCTCTCTCCATCTCTTATTTGCTCTTATTTTTATCTTAAGCACCTATATTATTGGAGGACGATACATTAATCAGACATCTCACAAGCCAGAATTCTATGTAGCTTGATCACTTTTAGGGTAAAATTTAGCTAGACTGCCTAAAAATGCTTATTGGTCTCTATGGATTTGTGCTGAATTTATTTAATACAAAGTGCAATATAGAAAGCCCTCTCTGCAGTTAATTAGCCTCCAGGTTATTGCAGGCCCCAAGGCATTGTATTCGAGTTGTCATTGCTACTTGCAAAGATCAGCAGTATTTAATTCTTGTGTTACACAAAGTAGATTCCTTATGCTTAGATGGCTAGTGTTACTTCATTGTTTCTAGACTCTATTTTCATTTTTTTCTTTGCTGTTAAAGATGGTGCTTGAGATGAGGAACTCTGCTGAAACCAGGTGTGTTACACTGAGACAGTAGCAGTTTAAATGATGGCAGAACGAAACATGAAGGTTCCTCCAGAACTATGCTATTGTAACTGGGGGCAAGATTTGTTCCTGTTACATGAGAAAAATAAAACAAATAGGGTTCATTCAGACTCCTTTGGGATACGGTAGATCTAATCTTATTAATTATTCCTGTTTTCTAAGGAGAAGACGGCAGGTTTCCTCTATTTGATAATTCTGTTTTCTCAGAAAACATTTATGCATGTTCCAATACCCAGCTAGCCCTGGCAGGAGCTCTTTAGTGGTTAGAGAAGTGGCAGAAGGTTAAATCATCTGACTTCGATGTGATGTTGATTGTTTACCCTTAGTGTACAGTAATATCTTAAAAAAACAAAGCAAAGTGGGTGTATTCATTACTGGCCAAACACGGCTGCCAAGTTAAGGAATATGTGACTCCCTTCAGCTGAGACCAAAGTGCTTCATTTATAATGGAGATTACGGTAAGAACCAAATGAAGTTGTCTGAGGGAAAATGATGTCTCCTGAGCCTTTCTTCTGGTTTGGCCACAAGTTAATAACACAACCAGCACTTAACAACAAAATGCAGGACTGTATTATCTTTTAGCAAATGCCAGTCATGGGTAATCCAAACAGGTCAATTACTAGCAAATCTCCAAAGATCTCCTGAAACCTCAGAAGAGTCAGAGATGCCAAGAAAATGTCTAGATGCACAGAGACACAGGAACAGAAATAGGGCACAAACCAATTTGCAGAAATGGAACTTAACCCTTAGAGGGAAGAACCCAGCCTGCTACATATTCATTTCCACTTCATTAAATATTTATGGTGAGACATGCATGTAATGTGATTCTACATTATGGAAAAAGCACAAACGGAATCTGTGCTGTTTCAGTCATTTAACCTATTTTTTTCAATCTTTCTGTATCTCGCAGGTATAATGGGCAAATGTGGGGTTTTCTGCCGCTGACATGTTAGACATTTGGAAATGAATGTGTTCTTTTGAATAATCCTAAATCAGCACACACAAAACAGCGTGTAGAGGCCAGTGACAGCCTATTCTTCAGCTCAATAGCATGTCTACGACTTATTAATATTAATGAAACCTGCACACAAGCATGTGGGGATAATTGACCCCATTAAATTCCATTTACTCATGAGCTACTTTGTAAGGTTTGCCCCTTAGTTATTGTAGTTTTTTTATCAAGAATAAAAGTTGGAACAGTGTGTATGCCAACAAAAGACTATTTCAAAATTAGCTGTGTGAAAAAAAAAAAAAAGGGAAAAAAACCCAAGAAAAATGAAATACTACAATGTTTTCATCCAAACTTTCAACACGTAATAAAAACAACCTTATCTTTGCTTTAAGCCTTTATTGGTACAGGACATCAAAGCCTTTTAGGAGATGAAGGCATCAGCCTGTGTCTATGATTTTGGGGATCTCTATTGAGTATTTTTTCATTTGCAAGACTTTGCATTGAGCTGGGCAGACATGGGAAGGGTGAGCAGTCTTTCAAGCATATACCTGGAGATCTGGATCCATTCAAGGCCAGGCTGGACAGGGCTCTGAGCAGCCTGATATAATTGAAGATGTCCCTTTAGGGTACCTTCCAATCCAAACCGTTCTGTGATTTTATGGTTTAAATTTTTTTTCTCTTAAATTCTGGGAATTTTGCTTTAACTGAGTTTTCTTTCATGTTTTTCTATTATTTTTCTGAGAAAGGGAGTAAAGCAAGATAGTCAATCTGGCCAAGAGTAATCTGATAACTTTCAGCTGATCTTTTCTTTAAAAGAATTAGCCCATGATATGCAAGGCTGTAACTACTGTTTTGTGGTAGATATTATTCAAAATAATTTCCCTGACAGTAATTTTATAGTTTCTTGGTAATGATCTCAAACAAACCTCTTGGAACAAATCTCATCATGAGATCAAATCTTGCACAACAGGAGCACTCAGACAACATGAGTTGTTGTATACCTTGTACTTTGTATCCAGAAATTAGCATTTTTAAAGTCTTAGCATATATTCAAAATCCCCTTGTTCAGGGCTGCACGACACTTGAAAAATGGTCCGGAATCACATTTGGTGTCCCCAGACCTGAACTGGGTGTACACAAGACCCAGTGTCTCCACCAGCTCCAGGCTGACACGCTGCTCATTGCACCAGAGCAGAATGAATAATCTCCAGACATGAGTTACTGGCACAATTAAGGCAAGAGCACAGCTGACTGACATAGTGAACAAAAGACCTTTGGCAAAGCTTCCAGTGCAAGAGCATAGAGAGGAAATTCACTCTTGGCGCTGAGCGCTCACGAGTACGAGCAGGACGAACTGCTGATTAACAAGCTCAGACTCTCAGACAGAATTCCAAAAGATGAACAATGGCAATAACATTCTGTTTTGTCTCTCTACAGCATGCAAGCAATTTATCATTAAGTTATAATCCATAGGCAACTCCAGCACTACATTTTCACAGTCTAATTGATATATATGAGGTTTGGCTTGCAGCTTTCAAAAGAAGCCAGAAGTACAGAGAATTCTGCTCCATCCAACAAGAAAAGCAAAGCTCTGTAATGTTATAGGTGCAGTAGATTTAGATGGCTCTAACACAGCTGGGTCACTCAATAGGGTAGGCAGGACAGTTGTGCCTTGGAGGGTGCTCACTGAACTGGGCTGCTGGGGTTTCCTCATGGAAATGAACACGCTGATCCCTCCATGGGGCTCTAGAAGGTTTGGGAGCACGATTGTCTTCTACAACAGTCAGGTCAACCCCTCTCTGAGGGATGTATTTTGCCCCACATTAATTTGATTCTTGTTATAACTTCTACCAATTTGTTTGCTGCAGCACTTCTGGTTTACTGGTCCCTAGGTCGCAGGGTCACCTCTGAGCCTTTCTCACATATTTTCATCTTCTTTTTCCTTGCCTGTGGTACTGAGGTCAGTGCAAATGATTGACTACACTGAGCCATTACTGGGCATTTCATATTTGAGGGAATCCCCTCTGCTCCAAGTGTAATAATTTTTTGACACTTTGATCTGATGCAGTCCTGGAGACACTTCTGGTCTCGTATAGGAACCTCACTGTCCTTCCTTACTGATTATTGATGCAAATAACACATTCAGGTTTCCTGCAATGGCTTTCTCTTCCAGAACTGCTCCCTTTGGCACCTCTGTCCTGTGTTGGCACCATCAGTTCACCAATTGCCTTCTGGGTGAGGAAAGTGAGTGCAGTTATTAGGTTTGTATCTTTAGCAAGTCACTCTTCAAAATGTTGTGGGCCTGTTTACAGTGATTTCAGTTAACTTCTCCACATTAAGTCTCTTATCTACTTTTCTCCATAGAACAGGACTTACTTTTTGAAGGATGGCTTTTTTTCTCCTGATAACCATGTTCTCTGCCCTTCAGACATGGTAACTACTTTTGATATTTGAAGAGACTATTAAATGGTATACATTTAAACTGGACCTTTATTGTGCCTTTAAGCAGACTCCACATGGATTGTGCTAGTTGCACTTATTTTTACTTAACTTTGCCATTTTAAGGTAAATTGCTGCAAAGCCTGATATTTTTTACTTCATTTGCCTGTGAGATGAATTTGAGAATGACAATGTCAGGACATAATTACTTTCCTTATAATTAGGAAGTTGGCAGCTCAGCTCTGCTGAATGTATGTGACCAGTAAGTGGTGCTGGCATGCAGGTATGTCAGTCAGTGTCTTACCTCAGCTCTCACTCCTCAGGGGAGCTCTTAGAGCTGAACGGTTGGTCCACACTGTAGTAAACGGCACACAGTGCTATCCTAACCTCTGGCAGCTGTGGGAGAACCCTCTGAGGGACAGCCCACGGCCAGGGAAGTGCAGTGCACATGTGCACAGTCTCCAGCTGAAGAAGCTGCAGACAAAAATATTACCTTTCAAGTCCTGGGAGAAACAGAGTAATTTAGTCCTTTGGTGAAACACACCATGCCAGGAGAGGTTTTCTGAACTCCATGCTTTTATATCCCACTTGACCTGCTTGTTGAGTAACACAGTATGGCATTATCTGGTTTCTCCAGTGCTTACAGCAAAATGACTTCATAATAAAAGCATTCACATTCTCCTATAAAACTTCAGATTTTGCTAGACTGTTATGTTACTAATCATGAAAAACATGGCTTATTTCAGATGATAAAGTAGCCATAAATAAAGAGCTCACAGGAGCAGGCTGACAAATAAACTTTTTATATGTTGGGTATGTATGGGGATGTAGTTTGTGTTGACAGCACATTGCTCAGAAGAGCAGGTCATATGCTGCTTCCTATTATACCAGTGTCAACCCAGAGAATTTCCATTGTCTATATTTCAACCAGTTCAACTAAGATAAAGATCTCTGCACAGGATTTCATGCCTTTTTGCCACTGTATAGTATTATTAAAAAAAGAAAGTACTCTAGGGGTCAAATTACTTTCAATATTGTTTTTGATAATAAATGCACTACAAATGGTTTCGTTTCATCCATTAATCATAATAAAAGCATAAAACCAGCTGAAATAGATTTCAGTAAGGTATTAACATTTTGAAATTTAGGCATGTGGTACAAGGCAATGCCTGTCACTGTGACTGTCACTGGAAACCAGACACTTCAGGGTAGACATTGCCATTATAGGTTCCATAATGATAAGACAAGGATCAACTCCTCCGTCCTTAGACTACTTGTAGTAAAACGAAACAAAGATGACACAATTGAAAGGACAATAGAGAGGATGGTTCAGAGGGACAAATGAAGAGGTATTCAAAAAGCCTCGTGCTCCGTGCACGTATCCAACAAGAAGGAAATGGGAAGCTGTATGCAGAGCTGGGCTGGCCGAATGCACACAGACAGGTCTAAGCCCAGACTGGTTCCCAGCCTGTTCCCTGCTAGTCTCTGTGCCTGAGTAACAGAGGCAGATGTGCTGGCAGCCCTCCCAGCACCGGCAGTGGGGTGCTGCTGGCCGGGGCTGGCTGCACTCAGCAGTCCTTGCCAGGGCTGTGATCCCGGGAGTTGTCCTCACCTGGAAGGGAAAAGGAAGTGTTAAATGTGCCACAGTTTGGAGAGGCACAGCAGGTGTTGCTTTAGCCTGGGAGTGATGCTCCAGCCAGCCAGAGCCCTGTGAGGTTCACCTACCTGGCAGTCCAGAGCAGGGGAACAGAACTGAAGGCTCATGGAGACAGTGACAAAAGTAGGGCAGTATCCATGGACAAAGCCTGAGCAGCTTAACTCACACTAATAGAAAAAGGGATTTGAGTTGCTAAAATCTGCTACATCAAACTGAGATGAAAATATAACTCTAAGTATTTATTTCCAGGCTGTAAGAGTGCTGGGAGAGAGGAGAAATAATGCCTACCATACTTCCGTTCTAAAGGATTTGTTTTTTAACCTCCTATTTTTTAATAACAGTCCAAATATTTACATTTTTGTGTACGTAGATGCAAGAAAAAATTGAAATCTGGTTGCAGGTTCAAACACTTTTCACACACACATATGCATACTAAGCCCCTGCTCCCATATTTCTCCAAATATCTGTGTTTCATTATGTGCCCTCACAGAAGATGAAAGCAAACAACTACACAGAAAAAAACTTTTTCGTTCTTTTCAAAAAAATTAAACATAATATAGGCTCTTTCTAAGAGATCAATATAAAACAGATATTACATAACTCTTCATTAATCAAATGCTGTATATGAAAGGGCAAAAGGTAGATTCTATTCAAGTTTGTAACAATGTAAAAGATAAACTAGAAAACTTTGTTGTTTCTCTGTTCCTAAGTACCAGAGAGGAGCCTGCCATTTTTCTGTAATGGAACAGCATGGAGTAATATGAATAATTTGCATTTCAGGAGCTTGTTTCTATCTGAGCAGTCTCATTTCACAGCCAAGTCAGATGAGCTCTACCATCCTCACTGGAATGGGAGTCATGTAGGTTCGTTCTCATTTTATGGATGAAATTATTGAAAAAGAAACATGGTGATTTGCCTGGTGCAATGCAGAATACTGTCTAAAGAAGAAATGGCCCCTAGGTCTGTGGCCATCTAGTTGTGTGCATTAACCTCTAGGCTTTCCAGCACATAAGAAAATGAATTTCCTGACTATTCAATTTTTTTCTTTTTTCATTCTCAGGATAGCAGTCATACTTCTCAAGATATTAGCATTATTTATATTAGATGGGAGGTGGTATTTTAAGCCAATTCATTGTTAATTTCCTCTGGGGAAAATTCTGCCTGTGCTTTCCAATGCTCAGGTTATGCTGGCATCAGTAGCACTTTCATGGGTAGTCCTGTCTAGACTGGCAGGGTGATGAGGGGCAGGGAATGGGAAAACCCACAGGTTTACCTGCTCACTTCAGGAAATGAAGGCACACCCAATCCTTTGCCCCTTCCTCTGGCCTCCCTTGAAAGCTCATCTGAGTACAAGCACCACACTAAAAGATATTTATTCCTTCTGCTTCATTTGAGCTGTAGCAAAACTGGTGGCAACTGTCATATTATCCTTGGAGAAAATTAAGGATCTCCTGGGAAATGCAGAATTTAACTATTCTAGTCTACCTTTCTCAACCTTTGCTTAAAGAAAACAAAAAAGGTAGTGGTTTATTTTGGTTTTTCTAATACATTGATTAAAAAGTTGTGCTGAAATGCTGATAAGCCTTTGAGCAGTCAGTGACCCCTAGCTACACGCAGCCCGAGGCAGAGGGGTACCTAAGAACACGTTTCATTCTCTTTCCCCTCTCATTGTGGCTCAGCACGGAATTCAACGATACAAATGCTCGAGCCAAACTGCAGTGGTTGTGACAGCTGTGGGGGAAGGGTGGTCAGCACTGTGGCTGAACTCCTCACCCGTTCCCATGGGGAGAGGGTGCCTTGTAAGCACACAGATGGCTCCTACAGGAGGTCACCAGAAGTGTTCATGCATACCCTACTTATTTCTGCACGGTACTCATTGATTCAAACTGCTTCTGAGCCTCTCTCTCCCCTTCTTAATAAGATTTTTATCATGTTTTTAAATCTTTGCCAATTTCAATGTGGCTGATTTAATTTCACACAAAAAGAGGGTGAGAGCAGCAGTCTTGGTTCCCCTGGATAAACACTGGACTACGTGCTACTTGTGTTTGACTATGTCAGCTGTGAGCGTTCGAACTATCAAGCCCTGCCAGGCAAGATATAAATCTTTTGTCAATGAAAGGGGCACATTATCTGCTTCTCAGCTGTTTCTTTTCTAAAAAGCTACCTGATGTATAAGATAAATATTCAAGATGGTTATTTAAAAGAAAAAAAATTAAAGCCAGAACACTTTTTCTTATGCATTGAACATTTATGAGAAATCATAGAGATTGGGGATCTGTCCTCATGGCATGTCTCAGGTCAGTCTAGAAATGCAGTGGTGCAGGGAAAGGATTTTTAAAGAGGTAAAGAATTTAATAATACTTTGGCTGTAATAAAATTTGTACCTTCTGAGCCAGTCCCTTGCAGTGAAGCTGCAGACTAACTCCTGAGACAACTGGGTGCAGCTTTCCTGGGTTAACCAAGTTAGACCAGGGTCAGTCCAAGAGTGGGATTGTGAAGAGGGTTATGTTGAACTGGGATCTTTATTCTCAGTCAGTATCTTCTTGTTCCCAGGTATCTTCATATTGAAAAGTGTGAAGAAATTAAACTGATGACTAGCCAAAAGGCAGATAAAAGGTTCAAGGATTTATTACCTCTCTATGAATCCAGTTACTCTCTTTTCCATTTTCAACTTCTGTAGATGTTGAATTTGAATTTTGCTATTGCTGATACCATTTCAAGGTGATCTCAGCCTTGTGTGGGTAAGCTGATATGGCTGCCCAGTACTGTTGGCCTTGCACTATTCCCAAAACCCAAAACAACCCCAGCACAGAGCCCCACCTTCCTCTGAAATTCGGCTGTTTCTCACATAACTCCTCCTTAACCACCTGAGAGTTCCTCCCATACACAGCACCATGTATACATTGGTCATCTTCTTACCCTGTGATCTGTCACACCCAGCAGTTTCTGATCCATATTCAGGAGTTTCCCAGGCCATGTTCTGTGAGGTGTGTCCCATCCCCTGACAGCAGCCCCGGCACCCAGCGGCACAGCCACAGCCTGGGAGAGAAATATGTGCATTCTGCTAGGACTGAACCAGAGTCGTGATGGTATGCAAAAGGTGAAAATAACAATGTTTCTGGATTGATGTGATAGCCTTTTTCCATGCTGCTTAGTTCCTGATCACTTATGGAATGAGGTACTGAAAGAAGAGGATGCACCATCTGGTCCCAGACAAAGGCAGTGCCTTGAATTAAATAAGAGCTTGAAAGGGACATAGAGATGTTTGTGACAGCCTAAGGAACTGGAGGCCACTGCAGGAAGCTGCTCCAGTGGATGATGGGTTCAGAGCTGACAAAACAAAACTTTGAGCTGAGAAACGTATAGTTTAGGAGAAATGTCTTTAAATGAGGAGGACTGGAAAACTAAATAAAACCATGATGATCATCGCAACTGTACATAAGATTACTTATATTAGATTTGGATAAGTCCTCAGAGGAAAATAAAAACAACTTGGTGTAAAAAAGATCAGCCACAATAGCAAAGTGGATAGTCCTGAAAGTGCATAGGCCTTTTTATGTGCAATTTTGGAAAACTAAGCTATGCCTATATGATTTGTTGCATTTTTGTTATAGAAGGTTTTATCCCATTTTTATGATTTTAGGATTAATAAACATTATCCAAGCCAAGAATAAAATGAGCAGCACCTCATTCAGCACATTCACTGGAATTTCCAGTGTATTTATCATTTTCTTCTGGGAGCATGGATATAGCAATGATTAGAAAACAATATGGCAGGAAACTCTTGATGTTAAACATTTGAGTTATGTATTACAGATTGTCTCAAATTCTCTGACTTTTCAGATTTAAATCTTTTCAAAGTTTTTCTGAAGCTTTTGGCACATTTTCTCCTAAATATGTACAAGAAGATTCATGGAGGACTCTGGCCTTCTGTTATTGTTTAAACACTGATGCTCGAGGTTTAAATTTACAGGGAACAAATCATTCTACATCAAAACTAAGGTGTTGCATGTTTATTTACAGACCAAGCTCCAGTAGTAATATGTATTTGTCATGGAAACTGATTTGAGTTTAATTCTAGTCTCTCTTTTGCACCAGGAAAATGTGAGTTTCATTTTACTCGTCTCTGTTTTCAATTATAATTTGACAAAAGAAATAACCGCATTACCTATTTGATTTGCCAGAACTTTATCCCAGCACCACCTGTTGAGCCCTCGGCACTTGAATTCTGACATATAGCAGAGAACAAAATTATGTAGTTGGCATTCTAACCGGCAAGGATGCCAACAAAAGCATAATATAGCCTTTGTACTCAAAGCACAACAAAATACATATTAAGCTACCAACTGCAAAGGTTTAAGCAAGCCACATTTAATTATACATGAACATATCTCTCCAACAAATAGCTCAATAGAAAAAATGCTATGGAAGTTAGAAAGAACCCTTTTGATTTGCTTTGGTAAATATTGCAAGCTTAAAATAAATAAAGTTTCACAATACCATATAGATTTACATCAGAAATGGCAAGAGGACAGTCAGCTGGTTTATTCAAATAGATGGGTTCAACACTATCAGCTTCCCAGCTTAAAGAAAACATCCCATGTTCATTGCTGGCAGGGGATCTGACCTGGTGCAGCCCTGGTCTCCCAGGAAGGTGGAAGAAGAGGCTCCCAGCACTCATCTGGATCCAGACCTCTCTTCTGCAAGTAACTGGGACCAAAATAGAAGGGATCACCTGTGTCTTTGATGCATGCTTCTGAAAGCAGCACTTTGCCACAAAAATACTCACAAGTGTTTTCTTGGCTCTCCTGGCCTGAGCTCTGCACAGAAGAGGAGTGGAAGTAGAAGGAGATAGCACAGATCAGGAGGGATGAGGCAAAACCTCTGCTCCCCAGTTCTGCAGAGGTCTGCACAGGGGCTGTGAACTCACAGGGGATTTGCATGCTGGGAAGGGCTACCAGTGGTTCCAGCAGTGATGTTAGAGCTTCCAGAATTTGTTAAAAGATGTGAGTCAAATCACTGCACACTTTTTAAGGGACTATTTTAAATTACTGGCGATAGTGACAATTTTCAGATTTTTATCACATGCTCAATAAGCCTACAAGAGATTTAACTGGTAAAAAAACTCAACTAATTTTGTAAACAAGGGAACATACCAGCTGTATGGTAACTGAAGTAACTAACTAAAGTAACTGAAAGATTTTACTTACAGTGCTAACTTTTGAATCCTGAGCTACTTAAGCAATCCCTTCCACAGTGGGTTCACGCAAGCCTAAATGGAGGAGGCGCCTCTTGGCACTTGTTTGATCCCCCCAGATACAAAGTTCTGTCATCTGATTCCTGAAAGGTATTATATTCAATCCAGAAAGTTCAGTGAGAATGTCCTCTGACAGAAAGTGGAACATCTCCTATTATGTTCAGAAAAGTGGAGAATTTTTTTGCATGTGGATTGCTTTCTTTCCAATCAGCATTCAGCAGAACTTGCAGAATCTCTGTCTTTGGAGGGCTCAACTGGACTGGACACAGCATGAGCAACCTGAAGTAATGAGACCTGCATTGAGAAGGGGCTTGGATGACCTATGGAATTTTCTTCCAGCCTAAATTATCTATGATTTGAAAACTGACCTAAAGAAATCAGAAGGATTTCCCTTACTGGTATTAAAATTTACTGAAATGCAATTTTTTGTCTTATTTTTAAAAAGATTGGGATGACGTATTTACCACTTGTAATAGCTTCTAAAACATATATTTTTGTAATCTGGTATGTAAGTGTACTTTGATTATTTATCTAATTTTTACTTCAGTGATTGATTACATAGAAGCACATCCGTAAATGGTCCTGTAAGTATATTGGGTGCCTGTGGTGTAATTCCAATCAGTTGATGAAAGTGCTTGCCTAAAACTCTAAAATGGTGGCTTGAAAATTACCCCAATATCCTTAACTTTTCTGTGCTGAAAATGTAACCTGACAATTGTTAATGAGAAAACCTTTCCTTCAAATTTGTAATAGAAACTGTAAAACACTTGCTAAGACACAGGCCACATTCAGGAAAGCCAAATCTAGTTGATCTCTCCTTCTCAATTGCAAATATCCTTTGTGGTAACCACATTTCATACAGGAGAGTAAGGCTAGAGGAAGCACACATATGACAGATAGTTTGGCATCATCTACTTCTGGATTTCTCAGATGTCTAACAGCCAAGAAAATGTTCCAGCCTTTTAATTTCTTTCAGATAGCTGAACCTTTGTAGTATTTCTAAATGAAAGCTTCAGATGGAGTATCTGGATAGTGTTTGAAAAGGGCATCAAAGAACTCTCCTGTAACAGAATCCAGCATCTCCTAATTTCTCCCTTATTCAGAATAGCTACAAATGCTTAAATTGCAATGTGGATGGAGCTTTGAGTTTTAAAATCACAAACTACTTAGAAAACTCACTCCAGAAATGCACTGTGTGGTTTACTGCTTTCCACAATCTCTCTAACATTCCTGGCACTTTGCTGGCTCGCAATAGCCTTGCAAAGCCACTGGAAACACTGAAACACTTCCTTGCCCAGCAGACACACAACAGAGCTGCAGGTGGATCGATGAGCAGGCTGAGCTTGACAACTGTTTTTTTCACCCTTGATTGCTGTTGGGAATTTAATGAACCCACCCTGAATATCTGAGGCAAGTATTTCAGCTTGACATGGAAGTTCTTGTATGTAAAACAGATAAGAAAATTATGAAGCTCTACAGGTAGATTATAATGAGCTGTAGAAAAGGCAGCACCTTTTCAGGCAATTTTTAAAATCTAATATGAATAACCCAAATGCCTCAAATACTGCTTAGCTCCTTTTTCACTCAATAGGTAATTTTTATCTGCCTTGTATCATCATATAAAGTGGGATTTACTATTGACTTTAATTCCACTTAATTTTGGAACATTTGGGAAGCATTAACGGTTCTGGAATGAAATGTCAACAGTTCTTTCATTAGTTTAGTGTTTTGTGTCTGCAGCACTGCTGCAAGGGAATGCCCTCACTTTGCATCATGTTTCTCTTCTTTGAGTATTCTGATAGTGCACACACACACATGCACACACACATCCTTCAGCAGAAACCACCGACCCTAGGGATCCTTTCACTTTAAGTTGAGTTTACCTGTCACTGAAGGTGACTGAGGTCAGCTGGCTTAAAATGACTGATCTATAACCCACACTTCCTGAAGAGATAATTTAAATCCAAAGAGAGAGTCTCATAAATTCCCAGGGAGATCTCAGTATCATAAAAATAGACTTGACACCACTCCAAAGTTTAGCCTCTGCCTTGACAAAGAGGAATCTAAGTCAGCTCTGGTGCAGATCCTTCACAGGAGATACTTCTCAAAGTTTTCCTCAGCAGTCTGTGCCTTCCTTATCTTTTGGCAACTTGTCACTGATCACTCTGCCAGCTTTCACTGATAGTGAGATACTGCAGCTGATGAAGGTTGAGAGAGAAAAGGAACTTCTACTTCTCTGTGTCTCTTCCTTGACATCATTATTAGTGCAGGTACTGCTGTAGAACTGTGCTCAGGGTGATTGATGCAGGGCACAGACAAGTCTTTGCATAGGAAAAGCCTACCATGTTGAATAGAATTCTATAGAAACAGCTCTAGGAGCTTATTGTATTTGTAGAATGAATCTTGGTGTATTTTTTTGAATGACCTTATAAAGATCTACACCAAGAGCAACATTTGCTATTACATTCTGTGGAGTTTTTGCTGGAACTTCTCCTGTTCTGCTTCCTGCCTGTCATAATCACATCGTTCCTGCTGCAACCTGAGCCCTTCACTGCTCTGGAAACTGGTTGGGATTTACCCAGTACTGCTTCCCAACACAAAGTGATTTCCTGTCTCAAATGACTAAACTGTTGCATTGAGCAGAGAAGGACTCTAATTTCACTGTCACCCTCTGAGCTGGCAAGATGATTCATCCATTTGTTTATGTGCCGAAGGCTGCCTGTGAGGAGCAGGCTTTGGGAAGGGGCATGAAACAGGTGATGATTTCATTTGGCAGCACCTAATACTGCCTGCTTTCATTGGCATCTACCCATGTAGGCAGCTACGCAGACTAGGCAGCTTAACAAACAGTCATGAAATTATTACCATAAATTGTCTTCAAAGAATTTCCTTGATTCCTGATTGTCTTAAGACATATAAACACATTTTACTACAGTGATATTGCCCATTACAAAGGTATATCCAGTGCACAGGGACTTCTTCCATTATATGGCAGTAAAAACAAAACCACTGTGGCTCTTGCCAAACTTGTTCAAAGTTTACATGGATTTGGTTCGCTGAATGTGGTGGAAAATTACATCCAATATTTTGGGCACTGGCCCATACACCTCCTTACATCTCAGCACAGCTTCTTTCAGCTTTTAAAGCAGATTTCTAAATTCAGTTTCATTTTATTTGGATTATAATGTTTAAAAAATAGACCACACGAAATAGAACATCATTTTAGCTCTGTAAAATGTGGCTCTTCCTAATGCTTTTTTATAATTGGAAACAATAGTTAGTGATTTGTGCTCTGCTTTTCTTGGATTCTGCTGTTCTAGAGTTAGCTGTTTCCTCTAAAGGCAATTGCTCCTCACATGCTATTGAAATAAATAATCTTGTGATGGAGCGGGAGATGACACGATGCTATACTGAAGGTAACTGGTACAGTGGTAAAAACCATGGGGCTTGTCCTGTCTCACTACCAACTTCATTAAACTTCTGTGGGCTAAGTAGTTGAGTGAAATCGACAGGGTATTCGGATGGACTTTTTAATGGACTATGAATGTTATTGACAAAAAACTATTTAGTAATGGAGAGGCTCCCTCTTCTCCTCAAGTTTCAGCACTATTCAGGAGGATAAGGTAACAACCTGTTTTAAAACCCTAAACCATTATCTTGGAATGTTTTATTATCTTGAATGGCAGTAAACTAATAACACTTCACCTTTCTTATGTCATTGGAAACAATCAAACCAGAAATATTTTGTCAGAAGGAAAGCTAAAATATTTCCTTGGTTGTCTTTGGCACTCCTAGTATTTAAATGTGGGGTGTTCCAGCACTGTCGATATGTACAGGACTCTTAAGAGGAGTTATAAGCAGAGATCAATAGTTCTTCCTACAGCAGGTCATCGGGCACATAACTTACTGAAATGGAAGGCTCAGGCCTTTTGACCTCCCTCCTACCTCAACAAATAAATCTGGGGCTAGGGCAAGCATATCACTGGTCTTAGGCTTGGGGTCTTCTGGAAATCCGTCCATTAAGCAGAGCCTCTTGAGGAAAGAATTAATTTGTTTAATGGAGTTGGGCACTGTGTTTGCATATGAAGCGTGAGGATGCCTCTGATAATAGATGGTTGCATTCACAGAGGATTTGAGCTCTGCTCTCTGCTCCCTGGGGTAGATGTTTGCTACCCTTGTGGGCAAAATCTGACTGGGAAAGCTAAGTAGGTGTCTTAAGACATAGCCTAAAATTCATGAGAATTAATCTCCGATGGGGAAATTTTCCCTCCTGAGGCACCCCGTCCTTCTGATGATCTTTTGGAAGGCCAGGAGAGCCCGCAGCTCAGCAGCACAATGGCAAAGTAGCCATAGGTGCTGCAGCTTTAGACCGGGAAATCAGCCCTGTCCCGCCTCCGCTGTGACGCCACGGCTTCCCACGGCTTTCGGCCACGGCCGCGCCGCCCCAGCCCTGCGCCGGTACCGGGAGCACAGGCCACCCGCCTCGGCCGAGCGGCACCTTCCTAAGTTTCACGGCGGACACAAACCTGCCCACGAACTAGCCCGGTACTGAGGCGCAGCGCGGCTCCCGCCGTGCCCATCCCGTCCTGCCCCGTCCCGCTGAGCCCATCTCGTCCTGTCCCATCTCGTCCTGTCCCATCCCGTCCCGTCCCGCCGTGCCCATCCCGTCCTGTCCCGTTCCGCCGTGCCCATCCCGCCGTGCCCCTCCCGTCCTGTCCCGTCCCGCCCTGCCCCACCCCCCCTCCCCCCCCCCGCCACCCCCC